>JACMIG010000902.1:0-25071 GCA_014805385.1 Levipalatum texanum
TAAACACTCACCAATCGCGGGCAGCGGAGGATCTTGGTAACCTTAGCGAGCCTGACGGGGTTGTCCAGTGTGGATTATACGGTTGCCTTAAACTAGACAACTCAAACCAGGCATTTCGTCAAAGTTGCTCGATCAAGAAACAACTGGGGCGCGATCCACGAGCAGTAACGCGATAGGTGAAAATAGTGGAACCTCGTATGCTAGAAGTTCGTGCAATGAATTAAATATTCAGAACAAATGCGAAAAGAATGAAGGCGAAGGTCTGTCGAAAAAGTGCACTGATAATCGCAAACTGATCGTTGGCACGTTACCAATTTGTACCGTACCCAGCCGCCCCGTTTGAATTCCCGGGGTTGCCTGAAACGCAATGAAACTTTGAAGGCTTTTTAAAATTCAATGAAAAAGTTGTACACTTTGAGCAAAACGTCATTCTTCAGCATTTTTCAGTGGCTTTCAGTGGAATTATGCTTATATGCAAATCCAAATGTCGGTATACTCCTCCTTTAACGAGGTTATAACAAACTGATTAAATATTTAATTTTAAAGAATCAACACATTTCCAGAGGTCCTCGCTTGCGACTTCGGTATTTGCGAGGAAATGTGCCAAGATTCAGTGAGTTCACTTTACGATTGGGCGAATTTTTATTAATTTCGCAACATGTATAAGGTGTTCACTGCGCTATATTTAATAAACCTCTAAATGAAGGGCCACGTCGGCGGATCGTGCGGAGGAACGGGATGCTTCTGTTTCTGATATCTCTCGCATTGACTGCTGGAGAGAACTCTGGTCTCCTCTACTTTCACTAAATCAGAGCTGATAAAGAATTCGACGCGCATTCAGATTGTCCGGACAAACACAATGAATCAGAATGAAGAGAATGAATGTGTCAACCTCAGTAAAGAATGTTTTGCAGAAAACCCATATCTAGCAAATTCCCTCGACAGGTCGATACCAATGACGGAGTATCACAATGTGCATGGGCGATTCGAATCCCGTTGCATAGTGGTTGAAAGATGCGCGGAGACTCAGCGATTCCCTTCCCAACAGGAAATAAAGTGGTTTTGCTCTTCTCAGCAAGGTTCAGAATGACCTCATAATAGACTGGCTGGTTTATGAAGTCTTTCAATGGAATGGTAATGCCAGAACGCTTCGCCTCTGCTGCCACCGGGAGTTTTGTGGCAAACATTTGCAGAGACGGCCTCGATTCGTGGCTGCAGCATCGGCTCTCAAACAAATATCTCCAACTCTTGGCAGCTAATTAACCCAGGCATAACAACTGATGGGCGCCATTTTTCTTTTTTCTCATGTCGATATCCGGTCGACTTGTAAATCTGTGTCGCATTTGTAGAGAGAGGAAATGGTTTGTTGGTTAGCACGCCAGTCGTGTGGATCTCACTTGAAACACGGATGCACACATCCATGGATTAGATAAGACGTCAACTCTAGGCCCATTTTTGAGATAGAAAGGCTCATATACATGGCTGAGCCGAGCTGATCAGAAGAACAACGTCAGGCCTTTATCCCATTATATTTCAAGTACTTATATTTGTAAACTTTATATTTACAGAAATGTTGAACCGTATTCTCCTCATCGCTTTCCTTCTCTTCATCATCGCTACCATGACTGGTGAGAGCTTTTCTTTTCTATCGTTAACATCAATCATGTTTTGGGAAATATAGGAAAATGCGAACTGCCACGAAATCGTACTTTAAAAAGATATGAGTCCGTCCGCGTAAGGATCGGCCAGTTCCACCGCTATAGCGAACAGTGAACCTTTTCTTATCCGCTTGGGCTCATATTCTGGTTAGGGGTAGGTCAGGTGTGGGAAAGATGAAAAAAATTTAGAGTGGCCGGTTTCGACCACGGGTGTCGTAGCTGTGCTTGCTGGAAGACACTGTACTTTTCGTTGGAAAAATGAAGTCTAAACCTAGTTTTGCCCATAACTCAAGAACCCTTTGACCAATTTGGGAGTTTTTAGGACCAATAGATAGTTGACGACGAGTTCTTCAAAAATTGCCCCACAATGTTATCATAGGGGTTTATGGTAGCAGACTTTTCCGACAATGAGTGTAAAATATTTGTTCAATTTTTTCTCGAATATATGGAAATACGCACCTGGGATTTTTTTCCAGGTGAAACCTGAGGTAGAACTTAAAAAATTTATCACAATTTTTGGGGGGTACGCTTTCTGCAAGGTGGTTAAAACACGGAAAACATGAATTTTTCGTCTATTTTCAGTTCTAGTTGGCCATTAATGCGACAATGGACAAATGTGGGGAAAAACTTTTTTGACCTCCCCAACATATTCCAGTACTTATGGGGTTATCGAGTATGGGGTTAACTGAAAATAGATGGAAAATTCATGTTTTCCGTGTTTTAACCACCTTGCAGAAAGCGTACCCCCCAAAAATTGTGATAAATTTTTTCAGCTCTACCTCAGGTTTCACCTGGAAAAAATCCCAGGTGCGTATTTCCATATATTCGAGAAAAAATTGAACGAATATTTTACACTCATTGTCGGAAAAGTCTGCTACCATTAACCCCTATGGTACATTTTGGGGCAATTTTTGAAGAACTCGTCGTCAGCTATCCATTGGTCCTAAAAACTCCCAAATTGGTCAAAGGGTTCTTGAGTTATGGGGAAAACTAGGTTTAGACTTCATTTTTCCAACGAAAAGTACAGTGTCTTCGAGCAATCACAGCTACGACACCCGTGGTCGAAACCGGCCACTCTAAATTTTTTTCATCTTTCCCACACCTGACGTACCCCTAACTAGAATATGAGCCCCAGCGGATAAGAAAAGATTCACTGTTCGCATCACTGGTCGATCCTTACGCGGACGGACTTATAACATTATTATAATTGAGTTTCAAAAATAAAAAAATAACTAATTTATCCAGAGGTCCTCGCTTGCGATTTCGGGATGTGCGAGGAAATGTGCCGCGCTTCCGTGAGTTCACTTTATGAATGGACGATATTTATCACTTTCGCGATTCGCATAAGGTGTTCATCATCATCTTATATAAACCTCTAAATGCAGGGCCACGCCGGCGGATCGTGCGGAGCCACGGGCTGCTATTGTTTCTGATTACTCGCTTGGCAGCGGGGGAGAAGCCTGGTATCCATTACTATTCATTCGAAATCAGAGCTGATAAAGAATTTAACGCCCATTCAAATTGTCCCTACAAACAGAATGATTCAAAAAGAAGAGAACGAATGTATCTAACGAAGAGGATAGACAATATTGCAGAGAACCCAATTCGTTCCAACGGCCACTCTCGGACGACACTAATGACGGACTAACACAACGTTCATGGGGAGTTTCGCACCTGTTGCTGAGTGGTTGTGAGCTGCGCTTGGAGCGGTTCAATCCACCAGGAAACAGGCTTTTGCTCTTCTCAACTAGGTTCAGAATGACCTCAAAAACGACGGACTGGTTTATGAAATATTTCTATCGTATGGCTTGTCCGGTATTAAAATGATGCGGAGGCGACGCGCTAATTCTGCGGCAAGCAGCGTAGGAATGATTTACTGGATTTACATTCACTAAGCTGCTTTCCGCAGAGGTAGTTCACGCGTAGCCTCCGCATCACTTTAATTCCGGACAATAATACTAGAACGCTTCACCTGGATGTCTTCGTCGTGTCTGTAGAGAGAGGAAATGGTTCGTTGGTTGGCATGCCCATCGTGCGGATCTTACTTGAGGCATGGATGCACACATCCATGGAGTAGATAAGACGTCTACTCTAGGCCCATTTTCAGGATAGAAAGGTGCCTATTTATAAAGGGCTGACCCGAGCTGATCAGAAGACCAGCGACTATTCTTTATTCTATTTTACTTCTTTGAAATTTACATTTATATTTTTACAGAAATGCTGAACCGCATTCTCCTCATCGCTTTCCTTCTCTTCATCATCGCCGCTATGACGGGTGCTATTTTGAAGCTTGTCAAAGTTAAACAACTTTCGAAAATACAAATACTTCAGCAGCTTGACAATGCGGAAATGTGACGATCTAAACTTTATGTAGAAATGTATCATATTTCTAAGAGACTATAATAAACTGGGTAAATAAGCAATTGATAACAATGTTTCTCGTTTCCAGAGGTCCTCGCTTGCGACTCCAGCAGCTGCAATGAAATGTGCCGCATGGCCGTGAGTTCACTTTTCATTTGGGCGACATTTTTTTAGTTTGGAAACATCAACCAGTATGCTTGTCATGAGATGAACAATGAATGCAGGGCTCCGCCGGCGGATCGTGCGGGGCCACTGGCTGCTATTGTTTCTGATCACTCGATTGAGAGCGTGGAGAGATCTGGTCTCCTCTTCTCTCTATGCCACATCAGATCGAATAAAGATTTCAACACCCTCAAAGGGTCACATGGACAAAACCACAAGGTTTTCGAGAAGAATTGATCATTTCCTCGAGACTCCCTACGATCCCCGTCTTTCAGGGCACGCTGAAGTGCTTGGTCTGAACGAAAGAAATTGACGCACGTACGCACAAATGGCGTGATGAGAAGAAACTTTGCACGCTGTATTTTATCAATTCAACAACAGCCAACGTGACCGATCAGTGTTGTTCGGCTTCATGACGCTCTCACAAACGTGATCAAATGGCTGAGCCCCATTCGAAATAGCATTAGCACACCGGAGCCTCCGCTTCACGCGTGATCACTAGGCCCTTAGAGCAGATAAAACGTCCGCTTTCGGCCTCTTATCGGCATGGTAAGGTCCTATAAAGCGATGAGCTGAGCCGATCAGTAGAACAGTGTGCATTTAGCATCTATTCTATTTTATTACATTTCTATTTATTTTTATTTTGCAGAAATGCTGAACCGTATTCTCCTCATCGCTTTCCTTCTCTTCATTATCGCCGCTATGACTGGTACGAACTTATATCTAACAAAGACAATTGTTTTGCAAAGTTTTGGAGACCATAAAACAAATTTAATAAAATGTGTAAATACGTCTCTTCAGAGGTCCTTGCTTGCGACTTCGGAGGCTGCGAGGCCATGTGCCGCGCATCTGTGAGTTCCCTATACTTTGGACGGCATTTATCAATTTGTAAAGACATCAAATGTTCATTGCATTATCATAAATAAACCTCTAAATGCAGGGTCACGCCGGCGGATCGTGCGGAGCCACGGGCTGCTTCTGTTTCTGATCGCTCAATTGAAGGTGGACTGCACCTCGAGCACCATCCGAATTCCCCTCATTGTACGAATTGGAAATAAAAGACTTCAATGCTCTTCGATCCTATGCCTCAGGGCATCACAACATCATACTTAATCAAAGATCCATTAGATCGCATTGGAAGGAACAACGCAAAGCAACGCATATGGCTCAAATGGTGGTAATATGAGAGTTCCAAGACCTTCTAAATTCGCGTTCCGTCCAAACTGTTCTCTCTCCATTGAAAACCTATTTCTCTAGACGTCTGCCAGAGGCGAGAGATTTTTCTCTCGTCGTCTGCCAAAGAAGAGTTTGGTACGCCGATAATATCTGGTCGGCGAAGAAGAAGTCGTCGTGTCTGCTTTTCTATCTACTATTCTCATCCATACTACGGTCTTCAGGATCTTTATTTCCGTACGCAACTAGACATTTACACATTACTCAACACATCTGAATTTGTTTCAATGGACAGCCATTCACGTATGTGTTCCGAATATGAACGGAATGAACAAGGCTGATATCAGCACATTTTCGTCCAGGAAATGCCCATTGTCCGTGATGTTGGAGAGCACTAAAATAGAGGAGAGGGAACAAAGGAAGCGATAAGAGAGGCCAAGGAACCTCTCCGAGACACTACGAGACAGGCACTAGTGAGACAGGCGAGTGAATCAGTGATGGCGTCAGGTTGATCTCATGCTGATCTCAACTACAACACCAAATCTTCGAGAAGCATATATTTCTCAGTTTCGCTCTGTAGCAAGTTCCTGCAAATAATGTACACAAAAAGAGCTCCATTTTTGAGTAGTCATGTGTTGACAACCGCGTCGATTTTGGGTGCATTTAGTCGACGCAATGATGGTACCGTTTTAGTATCGTACTTTACATTCAGTATCTTTCAGCGTGTCGAATGGACATGGCCTACATATATTCCCCATTCTCAAAGATCCACACAACCTAGCCGGAAAATATTGACCTGCGTGCTTATGACACCGCAGCTCACGTCAATCTACCGCGTTGTCGTCAACAAAGTTATGACCACGCCATGGGTAATGGCCTAGAATCACGTTTCCTCACGTGCGCTTGACGCATCAAGCACTAAAATGGGATAGATGATTCCGGGTAAGTAAAGAATTTGGGGCCCTTATCTGAAAGACAACCAGAGACCAGCATCACATGACGAAAGAGCTGAGATGGAGAGTTGGGTGCTCGCTGAATGTTGTTGTATGCTGAAGCACACTTCAAGTAATTTCTAAAACATTCAAATACGTCACAGACTCATAGTTATGTTCAATCCACTGGGCCCCAATTGACGGTAATCGGACGCTAACAGTATTTGTTCTTTGAGGAGCTGCTTTAGCGGTGGGGGGGCAAGCTTTCCTTATTACGTTCCGATTCGACAATTATCACTCAATCCTTTCTCATTTCACTAACTGGCTCAACAGCTTAGAGGCAGTGGAGAGAGATTCACACCTTGCTGCGAGGCTCGGACCAGTCTCTGTACCACCACAATAGAGGGTTCCCCCGTTAGAGGGCTTAACCAATTAGGCATTCTACTGGCACCCTCTCTCACTCCTCCGCGTGGCTTTTCATTAGCCACCCTTTCGGACCTCATTTTGGGGGGAGTCACGGGCCATCGATGCAAGGACAAGGGGTCATTGGGGGGTGCACTGAAAATTGGAAGAAGATACGCGATGTTCGGTGTTTGCATGATGAGTTCTGCGGACGCCATGCCATAGACACTTTCTGCAGATGAACGTACGTGCTGAAAGTGGCAAGAGTAGTCACGTAATGAAAGAGTGCCTGAGTCTGTAAGAAATATTTGAGCACAATGGTCCAAAGGAAGATGAATAATTCGTTTGAAATACTTCATTCACTTCATTGGCTTGGAGAACATTGCCTGTGTGCCAAGGAAGTTGTTTTCGGCATTCTTGGGGCTTGTCAAGATGAGCAGTGAATCATTCTGTCGTCGGTTCAGTACGGACAGCGGAAATGCATGAGTGTACGTCCGGGTCAGGACAATTACGCTCTTGTTGTCTGTGAATGTACACTTCCTTAATGAAAAGCGACGAAGATGGATAGTATGCACCACATTGTTGTCGGAAAGGGTGTGAGGACTGCGTCCAAGAGGTGGCTCTCCAGCCTGCGAACTCAAATGATCAGTCGGGTTCAAGCCCATCCCGTTTCTTTACCCCCAATACGCATCTTTGTTCCAACATCATGACAATCTCAGGTTGAGTGTTGTAGTATTGTCGGCTGAATAAACGTTCTGGACAATCCGCTCATCGCCCATCTGTCCTTTTCGTAGTCTGGCGGTTAGAGAAACGAGAGAGCTATGGAGACAGATCGCAGGGCGATGAGCGTATTGTTCGGAACGATTATTCCGCCGATAATATCTAGCATCGCCCCATCAGGCCACGGAACCATATTCTGACTTCCGGAATACGTCCAAGAGATATTTAATATTGCAGTCATTGTTGTCATGGGACATGAAATTGAATTTTTTTATTCCCTCAATGCTGTACACAAGTTCAAAAGAACCGACTTGACGGCATCCGTATCATTCACTGAAAAAAAAATCTTGAATCGCGAGTGGAATATCGTCGTCAACACACATATTTCTCGACAAGGCCCTTCACGATAGAAACGTTCTGAAAACTTGGCCTATACCGAAGAGATTATACCGAAGTTCAATGAGTTAATCCTTATCGGATGTCGCCGACAAAACAAGCATTTTAGAGTGCCTTTTTGGGGCTCGGTTTAGGCAGGCTTTGCTCTCTTCATGCCCTTCCCAGTCCTATTATTAGCTGCCTATATCTGTTCGAACGCTCCGCAATGGTCATCCCATCCCCGACAATGCCACTAATCCCTCCTCACTGGTCATGTGCCTAAGGATGCCTGTCTCGACGTTCCGCCATCTCCTCCCCGCCAAGGATTCGCATCTCATTTTCGTGTTCCCCAATTCTCAAGGTTCCCTTTCAGCTCCCTTCTTGGCCCCGCCTCCTTTCCTTTTTGAAGGCAGTTTCATTCACATCGAACTCAGCCATGCTCAGCCTCTTCCTCCTCATCCTCGCACTCGTTGCAATTGTTGCCGTGGACGCATTCGTACTGGGTTGGTTTATGATGTTTTCATCAATTCGACTATTAGGGAAGTTCGAAGCTTTTCGATTATCCGAGTTGCCGGAAGAAAATGTCATGGTTAGTAACGTGGTTTGCGGATGGCCTGTTCAGTATCAGCGCTTCCGTAAGGTATTAAAGCTGCCCGTTTGCTTACGTGTTTATTATGGTACCAGAAGAAGGTCCTGAAAACGTTCAGACCCAAACTTTCAATTTGAGTAATAGGCGTGGAATTGTTGCGTGCTTAGTCAAAATTGGACAACCCGTGCAACTAGGACAATAGATTAGCTGAAAAACTTTCCTTCATCAAGTCAAAAACTTTCATTCATCATACTGCACCACAACAACAAAATGAATCATGCGACTACCACTAGCTCGAGAGAACTCTTGATTCATTTTAGCGTTTCCCGGGCACGAGATTGACGGGGGGCATTAAGAATTAATGGCCCGAGGGTTCCTGTCACAAACAATTTCCTCTCCATCCAGACCCGGCAGCGTACGACGAGGAAGGCGTCGTCGAGCCCGTGGACAAGCGCGACTTCCAGCACATCTGGAGGAACCTTCCCATGACATCTCGGTCGGCGGTGAGCATATCCAAAATTATGCCCCAGTATCACCAGAAACACCAATTAAACTGATTGTGAGACATTGGGGGTCCACAGTGGCTTTTCTTCGCATGTAAACCCTTTTAGGGATCAGTGAGAGTCAGAAACTATCAGAATCACAGATCAATGCTGTTCAGAAGTTCATGAAGCATAGCTCATTTGATTTTTTCAGGAGGACGTCAAGCGTAACGGAGAGGGCCTCTCTCGCGGGCAAGCCAACTCCTTCTACCGCCTCGGTTGAAGGGACAACGGCCGAGTGCGCTATGCAAAATCGTTGAGCGGCATTTGATAAATGTCGCCCTGCACAGCCCGCTCTTGTTTGGAATGCCGTTCGGTTTTACAGTTGCATACATGGAGATCTGATAAAGTTGCGCTGGTTTCAATTCGAGTATGATCCTCGTTTTACCACAAAACTTTCTCACAAGTGGTAGTATAATGGAATCCTTGATCAGAATGGAAAGCGTGGTTGGAGGAAAATCTTCATCAAGCAGAGTAATTGCTTGTCCACCGCTCCAAAGCTAGAAAACGTACATAGAAATACAATTCTCACAGTAATTCAGATTGGTGTTATTTAGAATTCATGGTTATCAGTGAGAACGAAAAGATTTCCTGGCGATCGTCGTATTTTATTGGCGTTCTTGCGGGCTTCTGGAAGGATCATTTCAAGCAGGGAAATGCCAAATTCCCTGTCGTGGTTTCCAACATCTTCCGGTTGGTCAGCATCGTTCTTCACCATTGATCTATAATTGATTATAGTTATTTTGAATCGGTGTTATCAGGAAATATTATGCACAACTACATATTGTGAAGAACCCACGGGGTGGCAATATTTTTCCGATCTTTCTGCGCTTAGCGCCCGTTTGATCTACCATTTGCTCATAGGCGAGATACGCTGGAGCAGGCTCGGACCGCCCACGTTCCAACTACGCTATGCAAAGAACACATTACAGTAGTAATGTTGCTCAATACGAATGTGTTTCAGAAAGTAATATTGTCACCCCGTGGGTTCTGCACAATAATTATTGAACGAATAAACTTGTCTACAAATTTAACAACGCGACTCGAGTCTTATACACTTCGTGATTTAATCTGATTGTTATGTTCCCGCTGTATTGCGCTCATCGCATTCTATATTTTTCCCACGTCCAGTTCCGTTATATGAAACGCGATTGGAAGCGGTTTAAATCAAAAGTGTACGGGTTACATCTTTGATAATATACGGCCTGGAGGTTAGAACTCTCCGGGTGCCCTATGTTCACAATTTTTCCTCCGCAATTTCAAGACTATCTCACCTTGCAATTGCTTGTGCCAATGGATTGCATTCGAAACGGCGTCGAATTTCGTCACGATTGTCGAACCAATCCAAGATGTTCCTTCCAATCCTGAAAATTGATTTTATGCGCCTTTTGAATCCCGTCACCTACACTCCAATCAGGCCTTCTTCAACCCATCTATCCACTATCGATCGATTGCCTTTCGGTATCTGAACATGGACATTGATTGCGTGATGGGCAGTGAGAATAACCATATCTTCGTAGACTGAAGCACTGACGAAACGACCAGAATTGTAACTCTTTAGTTTGTGAAGAATTTCTAGCATTCTTGAATCACATAAAAGCTCAAATGAACTATATTATCGGCAAACCATAAAGTCTATTTTTGCATTTAGCAAAATCCGATTAAATTTAATAGCGTTAGACTGTCTTTATAAACCAGTTCAGAATATTGAGGTCTTACAATTAGTGAGCCAGAACATCGTAAGAACCCATTTATAAATGCAAACATTTTCATTTCCATGTCCATAATCCAGCCGTTGATACACAATCTCAGACAGCGTGTCTCCACAGCACTTGACGACGTCGTCATCTTTGTGATTCAAGATATGGTGCATCTAGATCAAGATCAGAAGTAAGATTTGATTGAAAGCATGCCACAATCTCAGCATTTTTCGCCGTGGCGAATCCTTCGATTCGACTTTTCATATTGCTGACTGAACGCTCGGTATTTCCAAATAACGTTGTATAGATGTCAGACACAATTTGGGTCTGATTCATCAAGGCCTTCTGAATTTGCCACGTCAGAATAATTTTTTTAGAATGTGCTTACACTGCTCACATCTGTAACAGCTGCGAGTCGAAAAAGATACACTTTATATGAAAATTCCACCCTTGGGAGAAATGAATTCATTCTTTTCATTAGTTCCTCCCATAGATAGCCCTGAACGATCGGATAATACGAAATGGCTTCATACCCTTACACAGCTCTCCGGTGTTTACCAATGTTTGCAATAAATTGTCTGTATTTTACTTCGTCCTCGATATCTCTTGAAGGAAATATCACCGTTTTAAAATTCGCGATTAAAACTAACTCTATTATCTCTTTCAAGTAAGGTACGACGATTTCCCGGGCACATTCTTTTAACAGTTCGGTAGAATAGGAGGGATCCTAAACAATCACGTCGATTAAAAATGAAGAAAGAAGCTACTCACATGTTCAATGACTTTCAGAAAGCCTGGCAGAGAATCGAGATACTTGACTTGTCGAGCGAACCGCCACTGAATCATCGACAAGCTGAGTGGAAATGGAATGAAACAAACCTTGTATTCCTCCAGAGACATTGTGCGACGGGATGATAGTATTCTATCGGTATCTCCTGATGCTGCTTGAATGGAGAATGGCAACTAATCGATGGTCCTCTCCCCTCCAATCACATCGCCCTGAGGGGGTGCCTATTGTCTAGAGCGAGGGGTCAAATCATCTGCCACACCTGATTGTCGCAGAGATCACAGTCTCCAAGACCGATTTATTACCGATGCATCCAATCAACTTGACTACGAATTGTGGTGTTACGCAAACTGGCCCTTCTCTGTTCCGAAAACACGTGATGGGAGGCGGTGGACGACACTTCCAGCCCAGCCTCTCATTATATTTACAAGGGACCGCAAGGTCATGTCACGAACAAACTTGTTGATCTGGAATCTGTGTCATTTTGCCTACCGTTGGCTCTAGTTCGTTTCATATCTACACATATTTTTCAAATATTATTCATATCAAATATTAATCAACAAATATTATTCATATGTTGGCACTCATAAAAAGACATGTTCGCACTGGGTTTTGCTTCGCATCTTTGCGAGACACTGCAACGATAAAATTCGCCATTTCGCAGTCTTCTGCAGCTTTTCAACGAGTCATGTTGAATGATTATTTGCCTTTATGTTTAACATATTGTGGTGGTGCAGAAGGGATTCCTTTTAGCATTCCGATTTCACTCACGCCCCCGCGCTTTTGAAGAACACATACACTGCTTTTCGCGAATAATTTTGTTCCTACTCAAAATCATTTTAAAAAAATTATATTAAAACGGTTTAACCAATCGAGAACTTGAAGATACTTTGAAATGAATTTTGATTTCGAATTTTAGGCCGGAGGATTCAAAAGAACGTATCACACTGTTCTATTGAACGGAAAATGGAGCAGCTTTTGCCACGCCACAAAGTTTAATTTTAGGTTTCAAAAAATAAAGATATTTTGAATACTACGAAACGCTTCACATGCAATGAGTGCGGCAAAGGATTTGGATCTCTCATGAAGATCGGCGAGTGTGGACTGTGATCAAGAAAGACTGTGGAATCTTTCGACGGTGTTACTCTCCTTCGTCCTTCGGAGAATCAACTGGGGTATTCGAAGGTTTCTTCAGACTCCTCTTCCAGTTGTTATTTCTTCATGAGGCTCTGTTCTGTACGTGCCTGAAATGTTATTTCATTTTTGGCGCTAAAAATTGTCGCCATGCATATTAGTAACATTTTCTGTTCTCGAGGCAACGCCAAGGAGCAATTCGCGCCCTTCTAGAAATGTTTAAGACCGTTCTGATGTGAGCCACATTTTGATTGCGCAATTCGGACCATGCTATCATCAAAACGCTTCGCCTGCAACGAATGCGAAAAGGGATTCTCAAGTCAAAGTGGTGTCTTGGTAAGTGATCTTCCATATTTTAAACAAAATCATACAGTGATTCCCAAAAACTTTTAGGTGCATCATCGAACACATACGGGCGAGAAGCCATTCAAGTGCACTGGATGTGGGGCTAGCTTTTCCCAGATGAGCAGTCTCAAGGTGACTAAATGATGTGAAGTAAACATTATCGATTGTTTCTAGACACATTGTCTGCGCATTCACGAACGCCGCCGGGATGTAACGTGTGGAGAGTGCGGAGCTGCGTTCTTTGACAAAGGGGGGCTCGATGTGGGTTCTACAGTTTCTCGCTTCTGAAATTGCTGGACTCTTTCAGAAACACATGCGTGTGCACACTGGCGTAAAGCCGCTCAAATGCTCGGAATGTGGCACAGGGTTCAGTCAACCAGAACATCTTAATGTAAGTATTTATCCGTAACATATTGCCAAGAACCACAACGGTGTAAATATTTCTGCAGAACCTCATTTTTTCACTACGGCCTTATCGCATTATGCGCTTACATTAGACTAGCGTAGGAGGGACGTGAGTGGGCCCAGATTGCTCCCACGAACTCGCCGCGGGATAGCGGTAGATCAATAGGGCGAGGTTGAAGAAATTAATACACCGTTGTGGTTCATTGCAATATCAGCAATAGTATCGCGATTTTTCAGAGACACAAGGGAAAAACAGTATCCTTTAAGGACTGAATTTTGAAATGTGATTTTTAGACGCACATGAAACGCACTCATTTCGGTGTGAAAGAGCACGAATGCAGTGAATGTGGCAAAATGTGTGCGACAAGTTCCGAATTGAGTATTCATCAACGTGTTCATTCCGGAGAGAAACCCTACGAGTGCCTAGAATGCTTTAAGGTATTTTCCCACGGCTCATCGCTCAAGGTCCCACACCACCGAAGACATTCAAAATCTGTCATTTTGCAGCAGCACATGCGCCTTCACACCGGAAAAAGATACAAGTGCGCCACGTGCCCGAGTGATTTTGTTAATCGCACAACTCTCATGGTATGTTATCCTATTATCCTGACACACCAGATTTTCGTCGCGCAATGCAGTGACCCAAATCAGTTTTTCATTACACAGATGCAACCAGAGAATTCACAAAACGAACAAGTCAAACTTGTGAGATGATATTTATCCTGAATGATACGTTTGTTTTATGTTGCAATCAAATAAAGACTATGTGGTGCAAATTTCAACAATCGCCCATGTTGAGTTGCTAATCGTTCTTATTGTTGTGAGCACGTTGAGTTCCATGGGTGAATTTGAGAAACCCCAAGAATTGTGCGGGCAACCGATATATCTATCGGGCATTACGAGCAGGAAGATTGGAAAAAGATTTACAACTTTGATGTAGCCACTTGCATTTAATATATGCGGGAATCTTGAGGATGAGAGAGCCGTTCAATGAGAGAGCGCTAGTTTTACATGCTTTGCCGAGGCGGGAAATTCCAAAGTGACCACATGACGGAACGATTAACGAATTCATTGTTTCCAGGCTCACCATCGGCGCATTCACGAGCTCATCAGGGAATTCACGTGTGGCGAGTGCGGTGCCGCCTTTTTTGAGCACTCAAAACTGAAAGTTGGTTGCGCCATATTTCCCTTGAAGCTTCGGGCAATTTTCAGATACACATGCGTGTACACACAGGCGAAAGGTCGTACAAGTGTGAAGAATGTGGAAACGAGTTCATTCAATTCGGCCATATCCAAGTCAGCTATATAATTTGAACTTATTGTTAGTGGAATCGAACATTTACATATGATATTCAGAATCACATGAGACGAGTTCACATTGGAATTAAAACCCATAAATGTGATGAATGTGGAAAAATGTGCGCGTCGCTTCCCAATTTGAAATCTCATCGACGCCTTCACTCCGGAGAACGTCCCTACGAATGCCCAGAGTGCTTTGTGGCATTTTTCCATAGTATTTCGATCAAGGTGCTTCACCACCGATACCACTATCACGGCCATTTTTCAGGATCACATGCGCCTTCACACCGGAGAAAGATTCAAGTGCGGGGAGTGTTCGAAGGATTTTATAGTTCGCTCAAATTTCAAGGTTCTTCATCCCGAGAAACGGGATTTCCGTCGTGAAATCTATTCAAATCACTTTTCATTGCAGAGACACGCAATTGCTCACGCCAAGAACAAGTCAAAATTTTGAACTGCATCGCAAGGTCAACGACGCATATCCTTTGTTGCTAAAAAATAAAGATTACTTGAAAATCCTGTTTGAACGTCTACATTGCATCTTCGTCGGCCTTGAATGCAGCACGAATCTCAATGATATAGCCATGGAGATTCCATGGAGATTGAGGAAAGAAGTGAAAGCGAACTGCTCAGTAGGGGGTGTAATTCGGGAAGTAGACGTCCCGTCCAAGAGGGGAGAATTGCCATATTACCCCGAATAGTAGACGACTGTCTGGATACCCGGTTAAAGGTACCCGGCAAGGCCTGATATCCCGGCATTACTCTGTTTAGCAAAGCACGAGTTCGCCTTGATTGAGATATTATTTGGTCGGGATTTTGATGTAATTGTGATCCCCGAGGTCCAAATAGGTAGAATACATGTTTCATTTATGGAAAATAGTTCATTTTCCATGCGAAACAGGTGCACGCTAAACGGAGTAATGCCGGGATTTGTGAAACTTGCCGAGTACCTTTAATCCCCGTCTAATGGAAGAAGATGTCCCGTCTGACAATGAGTCCTGTCTACCAAGGCGAGTTTTGACATTTTCTGTTCCAAAGGATTCCTTCAAACTCGATGGGATGATTTTGACGCGGAGATACGATATATACCTCCATTCACAAAAGTCCAAATTCTCATAGCTTAGATCCCTCGTGAACTTCTTGTCTTCTCTTCTGGAAAGGGGCAATGCCACAAAGAATTCGCACTTTGCTGAAAAAAATCAAGTTCTCATTTCGAAGCTAGGACTAGGGTTGGCTTATTGGTATCTGATTTCGGTTAACCGATTACGATTTTCATATGCAAACGCTTATCGGTTCTTGTCGGTTTTTGGGTTTTTTTCGGTTCTGATTGTCCGAGAACAGCAGGGCAAAAATGGCCAAGGCTCTTTATGCCGCCTGTTTTCGGTTTAACCGCGTTCTTATCGGATAACCGTTAATTTAGAATGATATCGGTTAACCGATAACCGATAAGCCAACTCTAATATGGACAACCATAAATTATCTCTGGCTGAATCTCCTGTATCAGACGTGGTTCGTCATGAATTCAACCAGACGCCATGTCTGCAACGAATGTGGCAAAGGATTTGTCTTTCTCAGAATACTCGTGGTGAGGTTACAATTTACCAATGGTTCTTTGTAGAAACATCACAAAATACATTCTGGTGAGAAGCAGTTCCAGTGCTCTGAGTGTGGGGCATGCTTCAACCAGTCAGGGCACCTCAAGGTGAACAAGTGGATGAAAGATCAGCAACCTTGTTTTTTTACAGAGTCACGTTCTACGCATTCATGAATTCCGTAAAGATTTCAAATGTGCAGAGTGTGGGAGGGCCTGTTTTGATCGGACAGAACTAAAAGTGAGTTCATTAGTTTATCTTCTGTTCCATTATTCGATTCGATCAGCAAACCAGTAGTACATAAGCTATGACACTGTCACCTTAAATATGATTTCTAGTCGCACCAACGAACGCATACGGGTGAGAAGCCATTCAAGTGTGATGCGTGTGGTGCATGCTTCACTCGTGCGGACGGTGTGAAAGTGACCATACATAAAACGGAACAATTAATGAATTCATTATTTCAAGGCTCACCATCGGCGCGTTCACGAACGCCGAAAAGAATTCATCTGTGGAGAGTGTGGAGTTGCTTTTTCGGAAAACAGTCACCTCAAAGTAGGTTCACTGCTATACCGCCATTAAAATCTGGCAAAATTTCAGCTGCATTTGAGCGTTCATACTGGTGAAAAGGCGTACAAATGCAAAGAATGTGGAACAGCGTTCAGTCGTTCATCAAATCTCGCAGTCAGTTCAGAAAAAGCATGTATATTATGACAAAAGACAATTATCGATTGCATTCTTAAAGTTGTGCTTTCTTTTGCAGGTTCACATGCGATGGCACACCGGAGAAAAGCCCTTCAAGTGTGAGATCTGCGGAAAGGCATACAACCTATCTCAACATAGAGATGTAATTTTTTGTGATCTAATTTAACAGCTTAAAAAAATTTACAACCTCCGATGGGTTGGGAAATATTTCGAATGCTCACGCGCTTCGCGCTCGATCCAGTCGGTGAGCTATCAGATTTATGAGTCATTAGTAATGATGTTAATTTGAAGTATTTTACCACGTCATAAGTGAATCGAACATTTCGGTTCATGTTCGATTCATGACTGATTCTTCTGGAACACACCTCAAACTTTGGTATTTAAACCATGAGATGTCATAGATGTAACAAAAAAAACTGTCACACACTCCTTGAAACTGATAGTGAACTAAATATTTTACATTTACGCTGAAGGGTGTTTAGGTTCGAAAAGATTGCAAAAATAGATCGGCTTTCGCAACCGGAAAATGAAAAATGTTACACGACGAGACTGGTCGAATCAAATAAACCCGTCATTTCTGAAATTTGTAGGCTCACATGCGAGCGCACACTGGCGAAAAGCCCTACAAATGCTTAGAATGCGGCAAAATGTGTTCTCAGTCGTACAATCTCAATGTGAGTTTCTCAAAAGAGTTCCTCTAGAATTTTCTGAATGAGTGAAAATTTCAGTCGAGGTAATAGGTAATATAATAATGTTGCCAAATTAAACTCAGTTTTCGAGAATTATGGACTGTAAAATTCACTCAGATATGCTCTTGATTAATTTTCAGGCTCACATGAAAAGTGTTCATTATGGAATCAAAACGCATAAGTGCGGTGAATGTGGAAAGATGTTCTTTTTGCATTCTCAGCTGATTGGTCGCCAACGCATGCACAATGGAGAAAAACCTTTCGAATGTCAAGTGCTTTTCGCGCTTTACCTTCAATTCAAAGCTGAAGGTGTGAGAACGTGCTTATATTATCTCATCGATATCTCGGTCATTTTAAAACTATTTTATTTGAAGGAGCATATGCGACTCCATACTGGAGACAGGTTCAAATGCAATCTGTGCCCAAAGGCTTTCGTATGCATCGCACAACTCAATGTCTTTGATTGTGAAAATCCTACAAACAAAGGCTCTATCAGGTTCACGTGCTGGTTCACACGATTGGAAAGGCTTTCAAGTGCGATCAATGCCGAAAGGCATTCACAGGGCGTCACAATTTCCGGGTAACATTTGCAGAGCTGGATTCAATTTATCTTCCATTCAGAAACACATGAAAAGACATGCCATCGTAAAACCAAAGGAGATCCTTCGGGCACTCCTCGCATTTGAATCTTTCTCCGGTGTGGAGACGTATGTGATCCTGCAGAATGGCCGATATTTAATGATAATGACATCAGTGATGTGGCACCTTGAGCGAGTTGTCATTAGAAAAAGCCAAACCATTCTCCACACTCGTAGGGTTTTTCTCTGGAGTGCACGCGTTGGTGACGCATCAAATTTTGAAGCGATGCAAACATTTTGCCGCATTCATTGCATTTTTGACTTCTCACTCCAATGTGAACGCATTTCATGTGCATCTAAAATCACATTCACAATTTAATAATTTAGCGGCACTATTTTCCTGAGAAGTCAGTGAACCATTTACCGAGAAATCGCAGCTGATTGGCTTAACACCGGTACGATGTGGATATAACCATAAAATATTTTTCAAAATTCAGTGATCTATCGGAGAAATGGACAGTGGGTTAAAATCGGCTCAAAATTTCCCAGCGGAAATCCCTCGTGTCGAAATTATTAAAGGGTCCCTGCCACGATGGTCTGGAGTGACCATTCTGAGCATGAGAATGGGTTCGGACCGATTGTGGACGACTAAAAAACATATTTCTAAAGCATTGCATTATAATCGCTCCGCGATTGTAATGCAATGCTTTAGAAATAAGGTCACAAAGTTATTATTTTGCCGATCGGGTTGGAACAGCGGCGGAGAGTTTTACTTTCACGCAATGCTGCGTACTTCGAGGCACCCGGGGTATTTCGCAATGACTTAGTTCCAGACAACACCAAAGTCCCCCTTTGCAATTAAAGCATATTGTAAAACTTATGGCGTGAACTTAAGAACGGGATAGCGTTCATCGCAAGTAAAGCTAGCCTGCAGGTCGCGTGTGACTTGGCTTTTCATACTGCCCCCGTTTTGAGTTAAAGCCATCCATTTCCAGAGGAGCCAAATCACACCCCGTGAGTGATATCACCGCATTCCCACAAAAGCCAAATCAACCCCCCATCTGATTTCACTGCATGTAACCGCAACGCATAGAACAACAAACGTAAAATCACATTCTTTTTGATTTCAGCTCTTTTTCCCGGAAGAACTACTTTTGCGGAATGCTTGCGAAATGGGGGGAATGCCAAATCACAGCCAACTTTTTGCGTCAGCCCCGTTTCCAGGATTTCTTTTCTTTTTCGGAAGGTTCCCTTTAAACGGTAGGATCAGCTAACTCTCATTTCGTTATTTCTGATTGTAATTATTAGTAGCGTGAGAAAACAATTCTGAAATAATACGAAGATTGGGAGTAAATTGGACAAACTCGTTCTCACGTGTTCAACGTGTTCGAACATGCCAAAACATGTCTAAAACATGTTCTTGTATCATCCTGCCAAGATTGGAAGTAATTGGAGCAAGTTGGGCAAAAACACGTTCTGACGTGTTGAACCGTGTTCGAACATGTCAAAACATGTCTAAAACATGTTCTTGAATCATCCAGCCAGCTTTGGAAGTAATTGTAGTAAGTTGGGCAAAAACACATTCTGACGTGTTCAAACATGTTCAAACATGTCAAAACATGTCTAAAACATGTTCTGGTATCATCCTGTCAAGTTTGGAAGCGATTGGAGTAAGTCAGGCAAAAACACGTCCTGACGTGTTCAAATATGTCAAAACATGTCTAAAACATGTTCTGTTTTCATACTGTCAAGCTTGCAAAAAAGCAAAACAGTCTGCACCAGGTGGGGTTCGAACCCAGTACCTTCCGCGCTCAAAGTGCGCCTCATCACACTGCGCCACCTCGACAACATTGTAAAACGGCAAAAAATCAAAATTCTGCCAAGTACAAAGTTTTTCTCTCGGTCGACTTAGTATAGAACCACTCTTACTTTTTCTCCACCCCTAGCCGATCTCTTGGTATGGAATCACGTGCGAAGAAGTAGACTTCTTAACGGTTGGGGGTCATTTCCACAATTCGCCACGGGCGAACACGTGGACCAATTTTCATGAAATTTTGGGGATATACTTAAGAATTTACGCTCTTAATTATGCGATATTTTTCAAGTCGCTCCGACAACGCTAAATGCTCGGCACCGGATACCGTGCATTGCATTGGATGTGGGGAAAGCCAAATCAGCTCAGCGCTCCGCGCTGCGCACAATTATTTCATTTCCCTGAAATTCAGGAATCTTGCAAAATTCAAACGGTATTTTCAATACAGTTTTCGTGGCAGGGACCCTTTAACCTTGAGATTTTTGCGACATATAAAATCACTCGGGCACTCCACGCACTTGAATCTTTCTCCGGTGTGGAGGCGCAAGTGATCCTGAGAAATTCGTTCTTTAATGAATAATCTTTGGCGAAGTAAACGAAGTGTCATGGGAAAATCCCCTACCTTAAACGAAGTGTCATGGGAAAATGACATAAGAGTCTGTCCGCGTAAGGAGCGACCCAATGTTATATTCTCGATAAGAGAGGATTCGGACAACTACATTCTTGATTTTCAGGAACACATGAAACGTGTTCATTTTGGAATCAAAACGCATAAATGTGATGGTTGTGGCCAAATGTATTCGTCACTCTCCGATTTGAAATCTCACCAACGTGTTCACTCCGGAGAGAAGCCTTACGAGTGCCCGGAATGCTTTATGCCATTTTCCCATGACACTTCGTTTAAGGTGCCACGCCAAAGATGATTCATTAAAGAACGAATTTCTCAGGATCACTTGCGCCTCCACACCGGAGAAAGATTCAAGAGCGAGGAGTGCCCGAGTGATTTTATAAGTCGCAAAAATCTCAAGGTTAAAGGGTCCCTGCCACGAAAACTGTTTTGAAAATACCGTTTGCATTTGGCAAGATTCCTGAATTTCAGGGAAATGACACAATTGTGTACTCGGTGGCCCGCGACCGTAACACAAAAGTGTACGACTATTTCACGGACGTACTGATTTGTTCCTGGAAAACACAATTGTACCGTTTCCCTGAAATTCAGGGGTTCAAATTTCTGATTTTCGAGTTCGATTTAAAGCTTCAGAAATTTTTTCTGAACTTTTCGTTATGTTTTTGAGTCATCCACAATCGGTCCGAACCCATTCTCATGCTCAGAATGGTCACTCAAGACCATCGTGGCAGGGACCCTTTAATAATTTCGACACGAGGGATTTCCGCTGGGAAATTTTGAGCCGAATTTAACCCACTGTTCATTTCTCCGATAGATCACTGAATTTTGTAAAATATTTTATGGTTATATCCACTTCTCGGTAAATGGTTCACTGACTTCTCAGGAAAACAGTGCCACTAAAATATTAAATTGTGAATGTGATTTTAGTCGCACATGAAATGCGTTCACATTGGAGTGAGAAGTCACAAATGCAATGAATGCGGCAAAATGTTGCATCGCTTCAAAATTTGATGTGTCACCAACGCGTGCACTCCAGAGAAAGACCCTACGAGTGTCGAGAGTGTTTTATGGATTTTTCCTACAACAAATCGCTCAAGGTGCCGCATAATGTATGTCATCATTAAGACACGTTTTTTTGTAAAGATCGAGCATGTGAGGAGTTCTCCGGACACGGCGGGGAAAACGTTGACCCCAGAAACCCATGCTTGGCATATTGATGTGACCAGTGGGCCTGATTACCAAAACATACTCCGTTCGACAAAAAGTTGCCCCTTGGACTTTTTAACCAGTGTGTAGGACATGGCCCTGATCAGTTAGGGCGCATTCCACGCATGCTTCGTTTCAGAAAAAACTTTACTTTTTATTAAGAAGAAATGTTTTGAAAGGTTCACTTGCGCGTTCACACTGGTGAGAAGCCTTTCAGCTGCGATTTCTGTCAGATGAAATTCAGTCAAAGTTCAGATAGAACGGTTTGATTGTTTTGAAATTGGCAATAAAATATACTTTCAGGTGCATGTGAACCGAATTCATATGGGATTGAAAAATCATCAATGCGATGAATGTGGCAACAAGTTCGCGACGACTCATGAATTGAAGTCACACTTGCGCGTGCACTCCGGAGAAAGGCCTTATGAGTGCAAAGAATGCTTTGCTACGTTTACCCAAATCTCGCCTCTCAAGGTTCGATAGGATGTGCGATTCAGGAAAATTTCCTTTTGAAGGAACACATTCGGCTCCACACCGGAGAGCGATTCACCTGCGATCAATGCCCGAAGTCGTTTCTACGCCGCTCATGTCTCATAGTCCGTGACTACTCAACAACGTGAATAAAGTCGCATATTCAGGCTCACATCATCGTTCACAAGGTTGGAAAAGCCTTCAGCTGTGCCCATTGCTCAAAGGCATTCGTGCGGCGAGAACATCTTCGGGTATCGCATCTAGAGCTGGATTGCAGACGTTTTTCATTGCAGAGACATATCAAAAACATCCACGCCACAGACACGTCAACCTAGTGAGATTTGTTTGAGTAGTTTGCGATCACAGCAGACAGAAATCAGAACCAGTTCGCAAGGATTACGTTTTTCCCTCATTTCGTACCAGTTCAATGATCTGTTAACCGCACTTCGTTTGAATGTTTGAATGAAAGATAAACAAAGGCTGTCAAACCAATTCTTATTCTTTATTTGAGCATCCGATTAAGTTTGATTAGGGCGTTAAAATTTCTGCTTTTCAAGTACAAAGCGCTGCTCAGCCCGCCATTCTTGACTAGTTTGTTTACTCGTTAGCTCCAATATAAAAAAAGCGAAATTCAAACTTATTGAATTCACACTTATTTCACGTCTATCGAAATAATGTTACACCTCGACGTGCGATTAGAGAGGCGTTGCCACGGAGCATTCGCACCGTACTGAAAAACAGTTCGCAATTTTCTTTCGTATGATTTGCATGCCTCAGAAGATGAAGTACGTGGGTTCCACGAAGCGCTTCTCCTGCAACGAGTGCGGTAGAGAATTCTTAACGCTCGATCATCTTAAGGTAAGTTAACTCGCAAATGCCTACAAATTTAAAAAAACCTATTTAGCATCACCATCGAACGCATACGGGCGAGAAGCCGTTCAAGTGCGATAAGTGTGCTGCATGCTTCATCCGGGCAGACTATCTCAAGGTAAGCAATCTACCGAGGATCAAATGCCAACTGTTTCTAGACACATCATATACGCATTCACGAAGTCGAAGGGAATTCAAGTGTGGCGAATGCGGTGCTGCATTTAACACCCAGCAGGATTTCAAGGTTAGTTTTATTTGAAAATTCTTGCCTTTAAATATGTTCATGGAAAGTAATAAGGAGCAAATTTTTTTAAAGAATCTGTGTCTGTCTAAACACTTTGAGAAAGAAGCAGAGAATGAAGTTAAAAAAATTGAAACATTGAGCATCAATTACTGACGCAAAGATATTCATTTGATTGTCTGCAGTTAATGCAATATTTAGATGCACTCTCGGGCACATTCTGGCGAAAAACCTTATGAATGTAATATCTGTGGAAAGAAATTCTCCCAAGGAAGTTCGCGAAATGTAAGCATTGCGAAACTAATCACAACTTTCTAAAAAGTGAAAAAACTTTAGTAAAATCTTTTAAACACTAAAAATAAGGGACATTTGTCAGATTCACCAGCGTACGCATACGGGCGAGAAGCCATTCAAGTGCGATGAGTGTGGTGCATGTTTCAGCCAGTCCGGAAATCTCAAGGCATAATAATAGCGGATATTCGCTAATCTCATTTCTCACAGAGTCACCGCGAACGAATTCATGCCGGCTGCAAAAATTTCTCGTGTGGAGAGTGCGGTGCTACGTATTACGACAAGTCAAAATTGAAAGTACTGTAGAACCCTTCACAACTTTTCCGAACTCGTAGAAATGGATATTTTAGGTTCACATGCGAGTGCACACTGGCGAAAAACCGTACAAATGCAACGAATGCAACAAAGCGTTCCATCAACGTGGGAATCTCCTTGTCAGTTATAAAAACGTTTTCTTTCTACATGATTCTATTTCATGAAACGTTTCGAATGCTTTACAGTTTCATATGCGTATGCATACAGGAGAAAAGACATTCGTGTGTGATTTGTGTGAGGTGGCCTTCGGGTACGCATCGGCAAGAAGGGTATCCTCTATTGAAATATATAAAAAAATAAGTCCTCGATTTGTAGGAGCACATCAAGCGTGTTCATTTCGGAGTGAAAACGCACGCGTGCAAAGAATGTGGGAAAATGCACTCGTCGGCGGTCGACTTGAAAATTCACGAACGTGTGCATTCCGGAGAAAAACCATACGAGTGCCAAGAGTGCTTTGAGACCTTTGCTTATTACTCATCATTTAAGGTGGTAGATTGGCTTATAAGTCGCAATAATCATGATTCATTACTTTAATTTTATAGGTACACATGCGTTTACACACCGGCGAGCGATTCCAATGCTATAAATGCCCGATGTCCTTTCGAGATCATTCATGGCTCAAGGTCTTTATCCTTGGCCTGTCTAAATAATTCTTAGGCTGTCTAAATAATTGTTCAGTTCGCTACATTTCCGCCTCGAATATCTCACAATCAGCTCCGTCTAGAAGTCATGTCACACGCGCTGGCAAAATTTCAGACTTTGATTCCTTATGGGAGCTGAGATATTAGAGGTGGAAATGTAGCGAGCGGAACATATATTTAGACGGGCTTGGTACGCCGATAAGAAACCAATGAACACACTTCAGAATCACTCCATGGTTCATATGGTTGGCAAAGCTTTCAAATGCGAACATTGTTCGAAGGCATTTGGGCAACGCGGAAACCTTCGAATAATGAAGAAGTTACTCTTAAATGGGCTGCGCATAATAGTGGAGATTTGGCTACGCAGGAAAGGGTTTTCAGATACGAGTTATAAAATGTTTGCAAATTCAACGAAACCCGATTTGGCTTTTTGTCTAGAAAAGAATC
>JACMIG010000903.1:7115-25037 GCA_014805385.1 Levipalatum texanum
GCGGAGAGTCGGGCGGGAAACGAGACAAGGAGGAGAGGCGGGACACAGGGGGGCAATGTAGCTGTTCCCGCTCCCCAAGGACACCTGGCACTGCGAACACGTGAGGGTGTGTGCTTCTTTCTGAGCGTTCCCTCCGTGCCAGCAATTTCAAGGCCTTCAAACCCGGCGAGATTGTGTCGGGAGATAACTATTAGAATATTGTGTAAATTCACTCACGATTCATCCGGAAGGACGTGCTCGACGACGTGATTGAGGTAGAAGTCAATCAGGTTATCGTTGAGGAGATCACCTTCCTGCAGAAGGCCGAGATAGAATTTGGCAAGATGCCAAAATTATCGTACCCGGAGGCACAGAAAGTCGGAGAGACGAAGCGAGAGGCTCTGGTACGGGAAGCGAATTCGGAGCATTTCCGTCGACGAGGCTAGCAGGAAGGCTGGCTTCTGAAAGGGGAAAAATTACTTGATGATATTAACCAGGATGATCCATGTTTCACGCAAATCATAAAGCCTATTCCGGAGAGGGGTATTCAATTTTATATTCTTATACGTCATCATAAATCCTATTACCGTAGCTGCCGAGTCAAGGCGAGGTCGCTTGAGCTTCCGGGCAATGCCTCCGTCATCCGAAGAAGCCGAGCTGCACGACGACGAGTCATCCTGATGAGAGGAATGTGCGTCAGAACGAGAAATAAAGGCGTCAGACAGAGAACGAAGAGCGCCAGAATGACAATGCCGAACGTCGGAGTGAAAATCAAATGCGTCAGAATGAGTTTGGAATGAGCCAGAATGAGAGCAAAATGGGCTAACCTCAACACTGGAATGGGCCCGCTTGCTGGATGACGATGGTCCGACGGCCGATTCAGTGCGCGATAGCGACGATGACGGCGTGTCGTCCGATGACGCCTCCGACAACGGATCGCCGTACTCTGTAAAGGAAACAAATATATAATTTTAGGGCGATAAAGAAGTGTCGCATTACTTGCAATTAGAAATAGCTCGAAATCAATGCTAGTTGCGGTAGCGATTCGCCTGGGTCAGAGTCTGCGCAAGCCAAGTACTTTTATATCGGTAAGGTGCATTCAAAATGTAAACTTTAAAAAAATTACCATCCCCATCGTCATCTCCCTCGATGTGGTCATCATCTTCATAATCATCAGCGTAGTCATCGCCCACGATCAGCAGTTCCCGTCCTCCCTTGGCACTCAGCCCAGCGAAGATGTCGTCCTCGTCAACGTTGCCGTCCTCGTCGCCCGACTCCGGCAGGTAGAATCCAAAGTCGTTCTGGAATTATCGATTGATTGAATAATCAATATTCGGTTGTTCATCGTGTCAGCCTTTTAGCTCGCCGCAGTAAAGCCTCGTCAAAGGTCGGGAGTCCGAGTCCTCCCTCTATCAAGCCGATGTGAACAGCTGTCGTGGAATTCTCCCGCTACCTCGCTATTCCTCCAGACTAAGAGCTTGATTCATGGGTTGGCTTGTCTCCATCCTGTGATCTCGTAGACCTTTCCGGATCTCGAGAACGACTGCACCAATTGCTTTTCATGCGATCAAGCAGGGTCATTAGGGGCACGCAAAAAAGGAGAGCTAGGCGGTGTTCCCTCTCTACCATAGCCCCCTGATGTTTATCGCAAAGAGCTCCCGTTTTGCGACTGCTACCAAGTCATTTCGGTGGGAAGGCTCGACGGGACAGACTAATTGTAGGCCACTGGGCCAGATAACTGGCTAATGCCTACGACTCCCCTCTGGCAGTGCCGCTCCAACCCCCCAATTATTTTTGATATGCCCCTCTAAAAATACAATGGGTTGTGACTGCAGGTGGCAGCGACGTGGGAATTTTGCGCAATAGCTATAAACTAGTCGTTTGAAAAAGCTAGCATATTTTGAGTGATTATTGCGAAACGCGTTGGCTACCGTGGAGTCCGTCCGAATAACATTGGGCAGCAGGAAGGAAAAGAAGTTGTGCAATTCCCTCGCAGCAAATCATGTGGTGGCCTTTGCGAGGAAAGTGTCAACATCACCGAGAGTTGAAATTGGAGGACGAAGAAAAGGGAAAGGAATCCCCCTTCCTCCCTCCGCCCACGTTCCCATACGGACTGATTAGATTGCAACCGTAATTTTCTACACTTTATCACCCTCCCCTTTATCGGATGGAGTGGGCGATAGGGGAGGGGGAGGGAAACCTGTAGGCTGACCATCCCTCTCCCCTCCATCGCCTCTCTAAACATCAGTTGCAGACCGAATCAATGGGCCTCCCCCCATGACTCAGCGTTGTATAGCCGATGGATTCAATGTGACTAGGGCTGTTTACCATAATAGTAATGTTATTTCCGCCCTGAACCACTAGATCGAGAGGGGGGAAGGATAGCAATGAGTGCCAAACCCCTGCAATGATACTGTGATTGGCAGGCGCAATGGAACAATGCTCTTTCTCCTCTCCGAGATGCGCCCTTCTTATCAGTCGGACGACTAATGGGAATCAATCAAGTGCATTCAGATGACGGCCCTCGGCCATCTGGATGATTCCCAGTGATAGCGCGCAGACTTTAGCAGGAACCGGAGCGCTTTTAGTAGGATGGAACATCGGAAGCTTCCAGAATTAACGGATCAGTAATACGCGCGAAAACCGTATGAATAATTCTAGGATTTTTCCGGAGAAATAAGACGATAAACGAATATGAATAATGAGACAGAAGCGGGAAATTACTGACATCGAGGTGGTCGGAGCTGAAGCCATCGTCGATGTCGTCGTCGTCCGAGTAGGTTGCCTGAATGATGTTGCACTATTCCCTTCGCTCCCTCGTTTGACAAACCTGCTGGGAATCAGCAAATTCGCTGGGGTAGTTGCTGTAGTGCGCAAAATCGATGGCGGAAAGATTGGGCGACGAGAACTCCATGGTCGTCGCGCCGAATTAACAACGGGAGGTAACAATGTGCGCTTATATCAACATGTAAGGCTCAACTACCTGCAACGAGATCGGAAATGATAGGCGAGAACAGAATGTAAGAGCGCGCGCGAAAACTTCCAACGAAGCGCGATAGGCGCGGTGCCATGTCTGTGAGAGCACGTCACACTAGCAGTGTGAGATAGCGATGGGAGCGAGGGAGGAGGGGCGGAAGACAAGTTCAATCGGCCGAGGGAGCCAAGTGGCGCAGGCAGGGCAGAGATAGAAGAGCGAGAGAAAGGGCTCTCTCTCTCTCTACACACCACCGTCGATCAATTTTCGGCGCCGAACAAATGGTGCGCCGGTGTGCGTCCGACTTTTACCATATACCCTTTTGCGGTCGCGCATTCGGGATTCCACGGAATTTCCCTTGTTCGGCCGCTTTCATCACTACCGTTCGTTTACGAGCTTTTCCCGACTGTTCCTCTCTTTTACTGGGTGGCGAGGCGCGGTATTCAGTGCCATAACCCATTCCGGTACCTCTTTACAGGCATGGTATGAGGATCCGTGAATGCAGCGACCGATCTCAAATGCCACGTCAACTAGCTGCCGTGCTGTTTCTGCTATTCCTGTGCAGCCTTGTGCCCGGGACGCATATCGAACAGGACTCAGTAAGTCTGTAAACATGTACTACACGTAGTCCGGGACACCAGCTCGCATTTCTGGCCGCATTTAACAATACTGAATTCATGATGAGCTAATCGAAAATAGGATCTCTTTGCAGAGGAGCAAACCATGGGACCTACAAGACATTATCATTGTTTCTACCGTGGACAGGTACGGATGCACATAATCGTTGCCCCATTTTCATTTTTTTTGTAGAGAATATATTCTTCAGAGCTACAAAAATCTTGTTGTTATACTGACACGGGATAAATGGTTTTACACACATTTTCAGACGTCTTCTCGGTCTCGACATCGCGTCGGGAAAGATTCGATGGCAGTTTAGCGATGGTAAAATTTCCGTGTTATTGTTGTTGAACTCTACCTATTAATTAATTTGTCTAATGGTGTGAAATAACAAGCTAATGACTGTTTATGCAGTCTCATTGTCAATATTTTTCATTCGAACAATCTAAATTTCAGAACCTCCAGCTCAAAGTACGCCCAATGGCTCATTCGATCCTGGATTCACCTTCTTCCCGAGTTATCAGGTAGTTTATTTGACGTCTGCATCCATTCAACTAGTTATAAACAACTTCACTTATAAACATTTTGCACTCATGACTGAAACAAAAGAAAGTGCTCGGTATAATGCAGTTCACTTGCAAAACGTAGCTAAACTAGGTCGCATTATGGTAGCGGGGGCACGAGACATCAATCATGATTTCCATAAGCCTTTCTCCCGCCAAGGCCGTACAGAATCGGGAATCGCTCGTTCGAGGGGGAATAACACAGTTAGGGGGATGTTCGTTCAGAAGGGGGAAACATCGAAAAGACCATAATGCTATTTGTTTACAGGATGGCTCCCTCTACCAAATGCGAAAGGGAGAACTACGAAAAATGCCGTTCAGCATACCGCAGGTTAGATGCTCAGTCCATTCCGAAAATACCATTTTTCAGGATTTCGTCTCAGTTTTATAATTATTAAAATTCTTTATCAGCTAGTAAACTCAGAATGGGTGAATTAGCCAATCCTTAAATTTTAAAAGGTAAATTGCGCATTTATTAGAAACTGTCGATCAATGAAATGTGTATAAATAATCGTTTTAATATTTCGAATTTTGTTTACAGGTTGTTTCATCCGCCCCGTGCAAGGGCAACGACGGCATGTTGTACGCTGGCAGCAAGAAGGACGAATGGATCGGGCTGAATCCATTCACGGGCGAGCGCGTAGAACGCCACGGCACGGGCAAGCCCTCCACCATCTGTCCCGCCAGCCATGATGATGTGGTGGGTTCAGCCTACAAATCGATATTCTATAAATTGATCTAGCTTGGAAATGTTTTGACACAATCGCTGTGAATTTCAAATATATATTTACTAAATTAGTCAATTACAGCAACAGATTGATCATCAGCAGATAAGCTTTGATAAAACAACAATCTCGCAATAAACTACTTGTTTTGCAAAATTAATGTCCATTTTTTCTTTTCCAGGTTTTTATCGGCCGTACGGAATTCGCGCTAACAATGGTGGATCCTGCGGATCGACAACGCAGCTGGAATACAACCTTTGTGGACTACAGCTACCTCGTGGACAACGGTGAGAATGGCTAGAAGTTCAAACTTGGAAATTCAAAGTGTGTTTTCGCCAACTATGTGCACATGAAGCTTCGCACTGGATTTGATCCTTACTATAGACGATCATTCAACTGCAACAAAACCATCCAAAACGTTCTTCGAAGAATCCTTTCGAATCAATTTTCTACGCACCCATCACAAACTTTAATATATTTGCTGCCGCGAATCTGTAAGCGATCGAATATACAATGAACCAGTCTTAATTATTTACTCAGTGTTCTACGCAAATTTCCCTGCCTCAAGTATATTTTGATCAATTGGTAATTTCAGCGCGTTCAGCAGCCTACCCTCTACACCACCTCGTTTCCTCGTCCACGGGTGACATCCTGGCCATTGACAAGAAGAGTGGCAGCTTCGTTTGGAAAATATCCGTCGGCCAACCGGTATATGTTCGAATTTTTTCTTTGTTGAATCACGAGGGAAAAAAAACTAATGTGAAAATATTGTTCTTCAGATTTAAATACTTTCTAGAGAGCTTATAAACGTGCTTCTTCAGGTTGCTGCGATGTACCTGATCAAGAAGCCGGAGGGACTTTTACGTATTGATGCCATGCCCGTCGGCAGCGACGTCCTCAACAACATCGCCGAGGTATGGATGATTATGAAGTAGAGGGGCTGGATGTCGAAAGATCGAACATAGAAAAAACGAAATATCAATTATAAATTTCCGATAGTAGAACGCATTGTAAGTGGTAGAAAGATTACGGTGAAATGATTCACGGGAAAAAAAATCTAAAAATGAAATATAACGCACGGGTAGAAAAGAGAACTAACGCGAGAGCATTTATAAAAAAATTCCGAGGTCTCTTCAAGTTTTATCATGGACCTGAGGAAAATTCATCCCAAATCAATGGAAATTTTCTTTATTATATCACAGGGGTTTGCAGATGAATAGAAACACAATGAAGACAAAGGCACTGCATAATAAGCACCACAATCTCAACCTTGGTTCGCGAATAACCCGCACGTTGGAATTGTAATAAGCACCATCTAAAATCTGTGGAAGCACTCGGGATACTACACACATACTAACAGTCATTATAATAATACTCTTTGGCATTTCTAACAACGAATGTATAAAGTTGTTTTACTGCACGATAACACAGAAAATGTTGTGAAATAATAACCTAACGAGGGAAATTGATTAAAAAAGAACTCTAATCATGACTTGCACCCGGACCATCACCGTTGCCCGCAGTCATCCCGCTAGTCCCCGCATCGGCTTCCAGATCGGGCATCGAAGCTCCGGCGCTGCCGCCGCCCTCTACTACCATGCCTGCATCCTCCTCCAAGTGTGGCTTCTTTTTCCTCTTGGTCGACCGCCGAAATGATTCTCGGGGGAATGGATCCGTAAAATACGGTCCTGGTTCCTGCAACGATCGTCTTGCTCTCTATTGCACAAGTGTTTCTTGGTGGTTACGGTATTATTGGGCACCGCTTATTGGTAGAGAACCAAGCTGTGTCCCCCAGAGAGGGAAAAGACTCGCAGTAAGAAGCACGCATGGCGTTGTGGGGGATGCTCAATCCATTCCAGACAAAGCCATGCTGGAAGGGGGAGTGCAGAAAGGAAAGCCTGTATAATGAGACCGCGCAAAAGGACTACGGTACTCCTATCAGCATTCTATCTTGCGGAAAAAAAGGAAAGTCTTTCTACGGGTCTCAAGCATATTGTAACGTCACGTCAAGGCACAGGACAAGCCGCTAGTTTCTCTCGCTGGAGGAATCGCTTACAAGTTAGGCAACATGACAAGAGGGGCAACAGCGCGCGTGTGATCATCGTCAGCTAGGACCTTCTCCGTCATCATCCTGTAATCGGCGAGGGGAACAACGACGAGGGGAAGAAATAGCAGAGGGTCTATCTATAGTACGGAGGGTAGTTTCCAACGCTGTATCCCTTGGTCGAAAAACGATAATTTGGTGCAATCTTACTTGGTGAATCTCGGGATCGTCGTCCTCCTCTCCTTCCTCGCTGTTGGAAACGGAATAGTCGTAGTTCCGCCGCACCATGTAGCCGTGGACGGGGCAGAGGGCCTTATTTTCAAAATCACTATATTTCTTCTTTTTTCATCCTTGCTTCCGAAGAGGAGTTAGATGAACGTTTGCATATTATTTTTCTGGGTCTCTCCGAGCCTACCTTCATAACGACGATGTGCCCCATTTCGTTGTACTTGCACAAGCACGGGAGTTCTTCTCCGGGTGGGAGGTAACGACAGCTTCCTTGTGGGGAACCCTAGAATGTCCGTATAGTTTCTTCTAATATTCTCACAGACCTCTGAGCTGACTTCCTCCGATCCCTCGGCCAGTGGTTCATCGAGCGATTTGTGCGACGATCGCATTGAATGAATGGATGGCTTGTGCGACCGACTCGAGTGCAGCGAACCCTTGCTCCTCGAACTGTGCGTCGATATGGACATGCGCATTTCCTTCAAAATCGTCTCTATTCCTTTCCTAATCAATGAAATCGTACCTGTACGGAGAGCTTGTGCAGCGTGTTGATCGAGTTGCGATTCGACTTTTCCGAGCCCCTTTTTTAGTATCCATTATTTTGAGCAAAAAGATTAGACTCACTCGTCCTTCTTCTCTTCCTTCTTGTTGTGAACGTAAGCCTGGGCGGTGAAGAAAAAGAGGGATACGACCTCGAAGAACGAGACGACGGATGCACCAATCCACAACCCTGTCAGACCACCGAAGTCGGCCATGAAGGATGAGAACTGGAACGATTCAGTTTTCAACACTTTTTTGGTGTCTTCTAATTGACTCACCGAGTATGCTTCAGTCTCCATTAAAGTCTCGTAGTTCAGCTCTTCATAGAAGATCTGGATCATGGCGGCGTTTCGTCGATACTTTTCGAGGCATATGAAATTGTCAGCAGAGCACTCGGCAACTTTGGAAGCGCCGGAAGGCCATCGAGCTGCGGAATAGGTCACCTCGTAGTTGGTCTCGCTGAAGGATTTGGTCTGCCCATTTAGTGATCTCTGATCTCCAGCCTTGTAATTTCCTATAGAATCTATTCAGTAGTCATGTAGTGAACTCACGTGCACGGCTGGTGACAGGAGCAGTCCTCGACCTTGCCCTCGGCGATCTTTATTCCCAGATCAACGGTGGTAGCTCGAATGCAGTCGCGAGCCTCCGTATCCGTAACTTTACAGAACGAAAAGTTACCGTTCTGCAAGCATCAGATTTATATCAGAAATGATTGCTAGCAGACCTTGGGCAACGGATACATGGGATCTGCGCACTTGCAAATCTCACAGATTTTCTTCTGCGTGCAACTCCTGTGACAGGCCTGCGAGTGGTTTTTATTTAGTTTTTATTTCTGATCTGACCTCGACGGAATAGTTGAATCCTTGGTAGATAAAGTCCTCCGAATCTTCTCCACCTTTCCTACAGTGTCCGTGGGGTGCCATAATGCGGAGGAATTGCTTCTGCAATGAATATTTGCACAGCGAGTACGCCTTTGATGACCGACCATTCGAACGCCGAAGGATGACAGAAACCCGGTCGGAGCATTGTATCCGAAAGCATCGGGAAATGGGACGATCCACTTGTCATGCACGGTTATGCGGAAGCCAACGGCCTCCGATGTTGGGAGGTACTCCGAGACATTAGCGTACAGCATGACTTTGAGTCCTATGATTGATCCTCGCCTAGCAAAAGACTTCTTAGAACATACCATAGTTCGCTCCCGCTCGATGGGCAACCACGGCCGAAAAGCGATCCCAATTGAAGGTGTAACAATTTCCGTACGTTTGATCATAGTGCAGTTTGAAGTCTCTGAATTCAGCTTGTAGAACCTTCGACCGGAGATCAGAGAGACTCACGTTGAGATGTTGCAGTCCTTCTGATTGAATGAGCACTTGAGGATGAATTCGTCTTGGGTGTGAGAGAGCTCCACCTGTGGAAAGGTACCACCATTCCTCAAGTCCGAAAGAAAACACTAACCTTGTCGGTGTACTCCATATCACCGACGGCGAACATGAGATTCTGCGTGGCGACTGATGCTTGCGCCAGTTCGTCGGTGACTTCCTAACGGGAGATCTCTTCGATGGTTTGGGAATTCCTAGGACTCACTGAGAATCCGAGTGCTTGCACGATCGCAGGTGCCATTGTGGTTGTTGTTGTCGTGGTCCTCCGGCCTTCCTGCTCTAATTGCGCGATGGACTGAAATGGAACTTATTACTTCTTGAGAACGTTTACTATTTTAGAACTTCATCCCTACAATTTTTTGCCAGGAACGGCATCATGCTATCCTGAGTTCTCATACCAGCTTTGTTATGTTGATATCCCTTATTTCATCATCCGGTTCGATCGTAGGAATGATGCCGTCATCGTTGTTTTGTACGCAATGATTGTACTCCTTGTGGCAGTGGCAGAGATCGACCTGGAATAGAAAAGACATGTCGATAATCTCGTGCCGCCACCGAGCTGTCACTTTGCTCTGCAATCATCTCTCGAATTCGCGCTTCCGTGCACAAAGTATCGAGTGTGCTTATGGCTTCTCGGGGGGAACTTTTTTCTCGACGCTTAGGAGGACAGGATATGATTGCGTTCGAAAGCCGATCCTAGTACCCCCGTAGGTTTGAAGGGGGTGAGAAGTATGGGTGTGTGTGTTGTGTGAAGAAGCGAGAGCCGAAAGCGAGGGAGGAATGCGGAGCATGGACACATGTTCAGTCCCCTATCACTGATCCAATCCTCCCGCCTTTCTTCTCTGAGCACTGAGCTCCCGGGCGTCCCTAGCGCTAGACACGAAGCGTTCAAGGGGAGATAAGACGAGAATGAGGATACACCCTCCAATCGCCTCGATCTATCGGACAAAGAGTACTGGGACCCATGATATATTGGGAGCGAAATTTCGATCGTTTAATCGATACCAGCAAGCAATGCTAAATACTCACGAGATGTTTGATGTCCTCGTATCGTTCCTTGCCCCTGTAGAAGCGCATGGGACAGTGGCCAGAGTCGTCGACGCATTCTTTGCAGACGTTCTCCTTCCAGGATCCCCCTAAAATGGGGGTATATTTTATATCGAAAATAAAACCGAATTCGATTACTTGAATGATAATGTCCAACTCACATGGAAAGCACGGCCAGAGCGCGTGCGAAACGCTGTCCAACTGGCACATGCATTTCTCCGGCATTAGATTGAGTGGAGCAGAATTCGTAGCATTGTTGGGCACGCTGAATCCGCCCTTGCCCTTGGCCAGGCAGCTTCCATTCCGTCGATTCATTGTGAGAGGATTGTAGTCACAAAGGCACTGCGCGTAGACCTAGACAAATAATTTTAAGGGTATTTCGTTAGTTCTTTCCATTTTCTCTAGTACAACACACTACATGAGGTGATCAGGACAGGTAGAGAGGTGTTGTTTTGGCTACTGGATTTCCTATCATTCTATTACTCTTTATCTGACCTGGTGATATCTCCGTGGGTTTTTCCGTTTCCTCTTTGGTCGCCGATCTCGTTTTGCTGAAATTGGTACTTGTCTATTGCGCATTTCGATCCAGAGCATACCTCTGTGTATTCCACCTAAAATGGCGGCAGCACCTTCGCTTTGAATTCCTCTAGATCCCAAATTAGCAAAAGCGTCCATCTGCAAAGCTTCGAATTTGATGTTGGCGCAAAAGTCGTTACGTACCGTTGATTTGGTGATAGGATTGCCGTAGATCAAGCTCTTTTTGTAAGGATTCAAATTGCACAACGTAATGGAAGGGAACGGCGCGTTTTCAAATTTGAGCTGAAAAGTTGCTGATTATTATCTCGTTCTTTAGATATAAAATATATTTTTAGTATGAGCTATCTGATATCCGATGGCCTAGTGTATGGGAATGGGGTGGGAATTTATGTGCACTCCTCTGGTCCCCTCATCCTCCATGCCCCCCTGTGCTTGCGATAGTGGTCATTCAGGGTTAGGGAGGGAGAGGTATCGGGCGAGCACCAACACTTTTTACACATACACCCTCTCTCACTCGCCGATCCGGCCACATTGCTCACCGGACGACAAGTTGTTCCGCATTTGCTGACAAAGAGGCATGGGGGTAGGGTGTCAGACACCATTCAGTTAAATCTCTACACCCACCATCCACCCCTCCCTCCACCCCCCACTAACTACTCCAGTACAAATGTTCGGTCAGCTGAAGTGAAACTCACATCAAGATCAACCGTCTTGGGATATCCGCGATACTTGCCAATGAGGATAATAACTTGGATGACGAGGGCGCAAAAACAACAAAAGAAGATGGTATGCCAGAAAGCTCGCCATTTACTATTTGGAGCGAGGGCTGCGTGAGAAATGCCTGCAAGGTTTCTCGTAATACTTAGAAACTGACATCTGCGAAAGTACGATGAGGGCAATCAAGATACATACCGTGGAATGTTGATTGCCGCTCGAATCTACTCCGAATCTCCTTGTAATTCAACCGTCCTCCGACGCGTATTCGTGTTAGGCCTGTAGCAAGTAGACTGGGTTACTTTTCGAACTAACCCTTCGAGAATGGATGACCTCTATATCGAAAGGATAGATCGGAGCGCTTTTTGTACTTGCGCGGTGGCGCAAGCGTCCCCGACTCCCGACTCATTTCTGCCTAGCAGGGAATAGCGGTGGTGGTAGAGGTAGCGGCATGCGGCGAAAGCGGAAGGGGTAGAAGAGGGAGCCTCGTGTGAATCTCACACTGGGTGGCAATCAGGCCGCGGAGTGATCGACTGATTGGATGTCGCCTCTGGGCGTGTTGTCGAGGGGGTTGGGGCCAGCCAAAAGGACTGGGGGCGAATCGAGGGATCCGAGTGGGGGGACCTGGCGGATCTCTCTCTTGCTGTCTTCTTCTCTGCACCTCTGATAAGCAACAGCTCGGACTCGGAGCGATGGGCAGCTAGAGGCTAACACGAGTCTCCCGTCCTCGCTCACTTGTTCGACCTCTATCTCTCTCTCTGCCGCTGACGGAGACGAGAACAGGGAAGATTGATGACCTAGTAATATTTTGATTTTCTTCTCCCCCCATCTCGTGACGATTGTTGCGTGCTTTTGGGTGAATGCGAAGAATGTGAACGGGTGATCGGAGATTAATGCATCTCCCAAGAATTTCCGGGACAGCTTGAACTGCTACCTGGCACGTATGCACCATGGGGACACGGGGGAGTGTTTTTACACGGGTCTCTATTTCTGACCCACTCGCCGACTCTGTCCCCTCCATCCACCCGGGGTTAAACTAGATGAACAAGATCTAGATGCACCGAGGGTATACCTGATAGTGAGTAGTTTATAGTTTCTACAGGAATAGAAAATATGAGCTAGACAAAGTTTTTTTTTGAAATTTCTCTCACTGCCGATACTTTGAAGGCGTTGAGGATAAATATGACACAGACCCACGGATATTTGGCCTTACCTGTAGTGGGTACTCGACTTATCCTACGGACGCGATTCCTCCAGTCGTGCTTGCTGACTGGATGGGCGGGTGGACTGTTCTCCGGGACTGTAGGATGGAAGCGAATGTTTCGGCTGTCCTCAGAGGGCTGCCTGCTGTGATTGGATGGTTATTTTTCGGCTGAAATTGTTTGAAACTGAAAAAAAAAGTTTGAGAGATACGATAAAACGATGATAGAAGCATGCGAATTTATACTAGAAATTAGAAACAAAGATACCTGCCGCCGGCAAAGGCACTCCGTTGTTGGCGTGGGAGCGCCGCAGCCGCCGCCCGCTCACGGCGCCCCAATTCCGTCGACGTCGTTCGCTCCTGGGGGATACAAGTTTAATCATGAAAAAATATTTGTCTATAAAAAACAAATGATGATTTGGAAAGAAAAGAACAAGCCTTTTGTGGTGGCAACCCTTCCATAGCGAACGATGACGGCGGTGACGAACGAGTCACCTCTCACGCATTGCAAATGTTTCTCTGAAATATATCTATCATGGGACGGGACGGATTTACTGACGGGCTCTGTCGTCGGACAGACAAACGTAGCGTTGTCAGCGAACAGAGATCGTAGGGGAACGAGGGTGACTGTATTTAGATCAGAATTCGCGGCTTGAAAAAAGCTATCAATGAGCGCTCGACAGACGAGTCGGAGGAGTGGGGCAAGAATGAGGAGAAGACCGCAGAGTGGGGGGGTGCGAGTATAATTGAGTGCTTGTTGACTCGCGGGCCCTGTCCACCTCTCCCGTTGTCATCGTGGGCCAAGACTCCCAGGAATGCTTTATCGACTGTATCGATCAGTCGATATCGATTGCTTTGATCGGTTGGCTATCGATTGATTCTTGATCTTCTTCCTGCCCTAATGACCAGCAGCTTGCTCGAGAGTCGTTGAGGGCCGAGTGGAGTGAAGAGATCCAGCAACACTGGATGAGAGGAGAAGGAGTAGTGATGAGAGAAGGATGCACTCCTGGAGGCTAGTGCTATTACATGCTTCATTCTTCGATGTCTAGGGACCCAAAGCCGTCTGTCGTGGTCTTGTTTCTCTCCAGTCGAAATCAATCGGAGAAGCACCAGAGCACCCACCCAATGCACTCCTCTCCCACACTTCCCCCCACCAGTGCTGTGCATGAGTCCGGCCAGATGGAGTCCTGGATCAAGATTGATGGCAAATTGATGAGTGAAAGAGAGGGAAATTGGCGACAAGGCTCCGATTGATATACGGCCACGCCGAGGAAGAAACCGACTGCAGCGCATGAGGACAGAATACGCTAACGGGGACTTTAGGACTAAAACAAAGAATGAACAGTGCCGAAAATATACACTTTAATAAGAAATATTGACTTAAGCCATTAAGCTAAATAAATGAGCAATTCGCAGTTTTGAAAGGGACAAAATTGAGTCAATAAACTTGAAACTTCGTTTTTCTTTTCATTTTTGAAAACGCTGAAACATGAAGTAATTGGTATATTTTTCAGAACTCCGATCCTTCCGTGTGGCGCGATCTCTTGACAACGGCATCGTCGCCATCATCCAAAACGGTGAGGAGCAATGAAAAGAATATCCAGATATCAGACCAGGCGAAGTTATGTTCTACGGCGAGCATTAAATAATTCCTAATGCGAACGTTGTCGATTCTAGCTATTTTCATCTCGATTACATTCGAGATGAAAATAACTAGAAATGACTTTCTCAGGGCTACTACCCGGCTGTGTACATTGGCGAGTCGACTCATGGCCTATTCGCCAGTCAGGTAAATATGATTATTTTAGCACTTTATTTTAGCCTTGTTTGCAAAAAAAGCTAAAAAAAATGCATTTATTTCAGGTGTACGTGGATGGATCTACGCCGACTATCGGCCGCTCTACCGCGCCCCTCCTACTCGATGGTCCCGACGGCACGTCCGGCACGGGGGTACGTTCAGTGCAATGGTGTGCGGCGCACACGGTAATTACCATTTGAAATTGTGAGGGGGGGCGCAATTTTTAATGCCTCAACTCTCACTGAGCGATCGGGGCGTACCATTGCTTTCCCATGTGGTTCTATGATCGGGACCGCGTTTTAGTGCCAACCTCCGTGTGCAGTAAAAATTCTCCCTCCACACCATTAAAATTCGGGATGATTGCTCCCCATCAAAAATCTCCGTTCTTTTCACGGCTATTGTAACCTTTGTTTCCCAGAAATTCAAAAGAATTCATCCTATGAAAAATAAGCTATCGTTTATAATGGGCATGAGAATGTTCTGACCGCGGAGAGAGGAGAGATCATTGGGATCGAGGAGGCGCAGAGGTGGAGAGAGAAGAATGCGAGGGAGGAGAGGAAGGGAGGCCTGCGGGATGGGTTGAGGACAGCTGCGTCTTCCCCCATCCTCCTCCCCCTCCTGCCCCCTGAGTATCCCTGGCGCCCATGAGAGCAAGCAAGTAAACAGGAGGTGTGAATGAAGCCCGTCTCTTACTGAGGATCCAGAGAGCGGGATTTACGCAATTGGTACTGTCTGGGGGGAAGTGATGAGGAGGAATATGTGGTTAGCGATACGAGGGAATTAATTTCGCTCCGTGAGCTCAACACTTCATTTCTCGACTTTCAGTAATAAAACATAACGTAGAAGAAAATTTTTGAAAAAATTTCGACGTTTATATTGCGCACACTACGCGTTTTGGGCCAGGATTTCGCGTACGGAAACACGGATTCCGTATTCTATTCACTGGATTCCGTACGTCCATGTACGATTACTGTTTCTCGTATTCGGTGGTCTCTTTTATTCGCGCAAAACCAAATTCCAAAAAAACAGGAGAGTGAAAATGTATCGCTTATTACGCTTCCCGTTTTTGATGGGATCTTTGAATGACAGCGCTCGCGATGATTTATTGCCGTAGAAGAAGCACGAGAGGTACAAGGGGACCGAGACGGGGAGGGAGCTCTGATTGATTGCTACACGATCAGACACGAAGGGGTGGAGGAATGAGAGGGCCACTGACCCTCGAGGACAGGTCCAGAGGGACCGCGGCTAAAGTGCGAGTGAGAGAGATTGAGAGAGCAAGGAATGGGAGCAAGGCGTTGGGGATCTACGAATTTTTAGATGGCGGCACTGGCGAATACAGTGTGCATTTACGTTTCACGGGCGAATTAATTATGGTGCTTATTGTGGTATTTTGATTATTTGTTTCCACTTTTTAGGAAAAAATATACTAAACGCCATGAAATACAATGTGCATTTGTGTTTCGCGGAACAAGTAGGATGTGAAGGTGGTATTTTTATGGATCATAGCATTCCCTGCATAAAAATATAATTCACGCCATTGCAGGACGGCAGCCGTCCGATCTTCGATGCCGAACAAATCGTCACGACCAAGGACGTCATCATTTTGGGTATGGCTACTTTGCGTAATATCTTTTTTTTTTTAATTTTGCCCCCCCCCCCCTCCACGCTCTGGGGGTTGCATCCTATTTTTTGCGCGAAGCGTGCTGTTATCGATGGCATTAGGGGCAAACAAACATATCGCGAAAAGGAAGCAAGACTATTTCGAACGGTTCTCTCCCGCTCACTTTGGTTAGGCTTACAAGAAGTGAGATGTTTAGTTTTTTGCTACCATTTTTGTATGATCTATTGGATCTCTCAAATCAGAATGAGTTATGTCGAGCATTCTACTCCGCGAAATCACCTGGTTTGGAATGTCCCAGTTTTTTAAGGGACGTTTGGAAGCACGCAGACCTTTCCTTTCGCGCTCTATCGAGTGACATTGAAATCTCTTTCCGATTGATGTATCAATGAATAATCATTCGCAATGCGATTTAGAAATAGAACTAATACTGCGCATGACATGAATTCTCATGGTTTGACGTCATTCAGCTAGCCAGCGCTAAAGATCAAGGGACCATGACGTCGAACAGAATGACGGAGCAAAGGCAAACGAGCAGTCTTGATAGCGTCCAAAGAAACGACTGAGAACGCAGCGCGCGCGGATCATGAAAAAGGGCGCTAAAGCTAACGAGCGAACCTCAACAAAAACGCTGCCGAGATCTCATCCCTCGAGGCAGTAGTAGTGTTAAGTGTGGCTTACGCGCTCTCATACACTCGGGAGGAGGAGGAGGAGGGGAGGGGGAAGGCACCCGAGCCACCTCCTCCTCTTCCTGCAGCGGGAGGATATGACAGCATGACGAGGTTGTGAAAAGTGGGACGACAGCAGGAGGAGGAGCTTGAGATAAGGGGGCGTCACGGGCAGAGAGGAGATCAAAGATGAATTGGAATCCATTTTATATTGGGTGAAACTCGAATTCACCGGGTTTCAAAATTTGGGGAAGCATAAATTCACCGGGTTCAAATGTAGAATGAGACGTAAAATCACTAGATTTCAAGATTTGGTGCAACGCAGTTTCTCCGGAGAAACGTAGTTGCTTTGAAAAATGAATTCGATAGAGAAGTTCTGGATTGGATGAAACTCAAATTCACCGGAGTTGAAGCTTCGGTGAAACACGAAACCTCCTTGTTTATTCAATGCGTGAATAAACAAGGAGGTTTAGTCTGGCTAAAAGATTCGATAAACACAAATTGATCTGTTTTCAATCAATCGTTCAGGCTACCACGAGCCGCCGCCCGAGGCAACGGAGGCTGCGGTGCCGGACGTTCGCTTCGTCTCACCATCTGGACCCGGAGGAGGGCCAGGCACCAAGAGGATCGATTACATACCCGAAGATGATGGACCCAAGGTTGGCAATTAAAATTATAGATAAAATAGTTACATTTACCCGGCCGAACCCCGTTGCGGGGGTAACTGGTGAATGATGTACAACGTTCCTTTGCGGCCTGAATTTACCCTTGCCAAAACGTCCATAAAAAGGGTACCACTTTGATAAAAAGTAAGCATCATTATCAAAAGCGAAAATGGCGAAATATATAAATATATATGCGTCCCGAAACATGGATTAACGAGGATTACATTGCATGCTAAATTTTCGCCGTTTGGTCGCGCATAGGGAAATGCTGCCTGAAAATAGATTCCTGATGCGAGGTTAGAAATTGTGACGTGGAGGGGCTTTGTCAGAATTACCATCATGATTGAGAATGAGTTTGTTTGATTTCTTGGTTGTTGAAGGACGATCATCGCTAACAGAAATCACCATATATTTCCACACCGTGAAACATAAATTCACGAGCTTTGCCTCGTTCATTTGTCTATTTTGTATATTCCAGGTCATTCCTCACGTGCTGGATTCTCAGCGTCCCTCGGTCCTTCTGCAGGATGAGACGATCTTCCACCTCATTGGACGTATCTACGAGAGATACCCCACGGTGAGAAGGAAGTAAGGGAGGGAGAGGGGATGAAGAGAACGGCAGGG
>JACMIG010000904.1:10645-25029 GCA_014805385.1 Levipalatum texanum
AGCCGCCATCTTTTGTGCACACACAATTCCCACAAAAAAAACCCTTTTTTTTTCCCGGCGGTTTTTCTTGCTGCGCCTACCCACCCTTCCCCCCCCGGGGCCCTCTCCCCGGGCCCAACCCCCCCCCCCCCCCGATTCCGCATATTCCCGAAGTCCATAAACTCCGGAAAAGCCAACTTAACGGAACCGGATATTACGGAATCGGGTCAAATTTGGCCAAAAATGCCCCATCGCCCAGGGCGATGGGGTCCCCCTGGTAAATAAGAAAACACACTGATAAGTAATGACGTCCTTCTTCCACTTGTGGGCGAGGTGGCGCCGGTGTCTGCCACCGCTGTAAGAGTCATTCGAGCTCCCAGAGCGGGCAGAAAGCAGTCTTACTTCTTATCTTTGACACCACATCGCTTCTTGCTCATAAGGGCCACGGTCGCCTCGTCGAACACTCCCGTCGGAGGAAGGTAATAGAGCGACTGAATATTCATAAAAATATAAAATACTTCTGTTATTATTTGTAAAATCGTAAAGTTAGGATTGTCATCGACGTTCCGATTACTTTCGGCGCAGAAAATATTTCCATTGCCACGCCAAGAAGAAAAAAAATGAGATTTGGCACGTTTGGAACTTCGACAATACTCGAGCTTTCGAAAATAAATGATTGGGATGGGCAGCGATGGCTCACCTGAAACTCCTTTATAGCAACAGAAAGGTCGACGCTGGCGAGCGAGTTGCCCTTTTGCTCTGGCAGGAATCCGTAGCTCTCGAGGTAAGCGATGTTGTTCTTGTCCAGGGCCATGGACAAGCCCATTAGAGACACGAAGACGGCAATCGAGGAATGCATCGGTTCCTAGGTGACAACTGATCAGCGACTCGCCCATAAATAGTTAGTGCTGGCTCATCCCCCCTGACCAATCAACGAACACTTCCGCTAAATTAGGAAGGGAACAGTCAGCCCCCCGAACCAAACTCGTATGCATTTCGAATCTGGGTGCGATCTCTCTCCCTCAATGCTCTCTAACCTGTCAGACGACGAGAGAAACCCCGTCTTCTGTGGAGAGAGAACAGTGCGGACGGAACGCGAATTTGGACCCGTTTGGTTCGCCGATAATTATGGGGTTCTTCAGAGCGCGACTAACTGATCGCAGCCCCTACTTATATTCGATGGGTTCCTGGTATTGATAGTAAATAGACGAGCTTGCCAACATCCTAGGGATTCAAAAAGCACTGAGTTCGTGACAACGACGGCGTGAAGGAAGAGTCAACGTGTTCCTGTTCCACTCATCATGACGCAGTTCCTCTCCATGAGCGCGCCAACTGTTCAGATGTTCCGCCTTTCACTTTCGCCGTATGCCACTTTTGTTTTTGATCCGTAATCTCTAACACGCCCAGTCATCTCTTACCAGACATCAATAATGACACTCTTGTAACCCCCAAGTTCAGGTCGAGCTGAACTTGTGATATTTAGCAAACGTTCCTGTTCGGGTCTCTGCAGGAGAAATACACATGACACAACGAGGAGCTCAAAGTATCATCCCCTCCGTGGACGAGAGTGGAGCCTTTCTGATAACGTGAGTCCACCACTCATTGACAAGCCTCCCCTCCTCTGCTATGAAGACCACTCTTCTCGCCCTTTTCTCCTTCGCACTTCTTGGCCTTTCGCTTGCTGCGCTGCTCCCTAAGGTTTATTCCAATCTATTCAGCTAATTCTAGAATTATTGCTTCGAGCCAAAGGGACTCTGATTTCACAAAATACAAGAAATGAATGATCGGGAATTAAATAGACTTCTTGGGTTCTCGACAATACATTCATTGTACAGGAAGTGCGCGACAGCATCGATGGCGGTGTCCTCTGCCCGACCTGCCTGAATATGGTGCAGGTGGGAATTATTTCCCCCATATTTTCTGACTTCTGTCATTTTCCGAGCGATCCGTTTGAACATTCCAAGCAAGAAGGAATGTGTAAATGTTGTTGAACATCTTCACGGAAATTTTGCGTGTGAAATCGGCAATTGGGATGCACAGAACAATATCGCACAGCTTTTTGGTCGCTTAGTCATCATTATCATTGCAATAATTTTTTAAATGCATTGCAGCGAGGCGAGGATCAGGGCGCAAACTTTACCAGCGACTGGCTGCAGACCGAGGTTGACAGATCTAAAATAAGATTAAAAATAAATCGATTTCAGATCAAGAATGAATGCATGGCAGCTTTTTCCATTGCCAAGGACTGCACGCGCCAGTTCAATAGGGTGCGTTTTTAATTCTTTTTTCGATAAGTTTTGTAAATGTTTTGTTTCTTCCCCCAACTGCAAAAAGCTACATAAAATATACTTGTTAAAAGGAAAATAGTTTTTTATCCTGATTACGAAAGCCTCCCTTCAGTACGCGCACGACATGGAGCAGTACATCAAGCAGAAGTTGATGCCCATCCTCGCGTGTGCACAGATGACTTTCTGCTGATTCCCCTCGATCAATCGAATAAAGTCTTTGACCAGCACAGAGTATCACAATCGATGGCGCTGCCACTCTCCATCCAATCAACCATTCAGCCTCGCCCCTTATTTCGACAAGCCTCTGCGCGTGATCCTCGTGGTATTGTGAGCCAACGGACAAGAGTAGAGCGATCAAAAGACCTTGACAGTGGTGAAGTTTGCTCCGGTGACGGAAGATGTGGTCCGGTGATCAACTTCAGCGGATCGAACTGTCGCATTATCGAGAACCCAGGACTGCGCAATTATTGTCGGGATCCCGAAGCGTTCTACTTCACAGGCTCGGACAATACCAATGACGAACTGCGGGTACCCTTCGTTTAACTCTCTTTCTTTTCATGGTCTAATGAATCACACGGGGCACGAAGAGGTAGATCAAAAGCGAGCGCAGTCCGTCATTGGTCTTGTCCGGGCGTGGGAATTAGAACGCTTCGGGTTCTCCACAATACCACTTCCGACATCACAGATGGCGAACTTCACAGGCTCGAGCCATTGTAGAAGAGATTGTTCCAATGTTCATAACATCCGCCATTTACCACTGATCGATTGTCGAGAACCAAGTTACATTTCTCGTGCGTAATGAGGGTGGAATACAATCCGCTTAGATATTGAACATCAGGTTCTCATCTCCGTTTGATGACCATGAACCATCGGCTTTCCAAGCTTACGAGCGTAGGCCTTGCACATCTTGGTCGCTGTGATCACATCCGCTGATAAAACACCAAACAACTTACACCTCCAAGATCCGAATCATGGCGCGGACGCTGGTGCTTGTTGCTGTAGTACTTATTGGAGTGATGGCTGCGCATGAGGTATAGCTCTTCAATTATTGTCATTATCAATAGGGGAAAACGGGGGAACTCTCCGCATTTCCCATCGACAATCTTCCCTTTCCTTTGTTCTTTCCTTTCAGAAGAAGGGCTCCATCGACAAGGGCCAGCTCTGCCCGTACTGCACTCAGCTCATTGCGGTGCGTAACAACAGGCGGTACAATCAAATCCAGTTGCTCTGTTCAGAACGGAGAAGCGCAGGGCGACAAGTATTCACTGGAATGGCTGAATCAGGAGGTGTTGTTTCCTGATTGCCAATTCCCAATGGTTCTTTACCGTGATGTTGTTGAAACATGCCAAATACGAATGACGTACTCTGCCTCTCCTTTGATTTCTCACCTCAGTGCTCGTTTTTATGACAGATTGAGTCAATATGGCCACAGTTTGAGTCGATCGTTCATGAAATGACCAATATTCGGTTTCCGCCTATGTAATTTCCCCTTCAGATCAAGACACTCTGCAACGCTGCCTGGATCGTGGCCCACGACTGTCTGATCGAGTTCGATACGGTTGATCTGAACAAGTCGGTGTTTCAATCCCCTATGTTGCAGTTCGAATCTGAATTCGACCTGTACATCAAGCAGAAGTGGAACGCTGCCCTCGCCTGTCAGATGATGCCTTTCTGCTGATTTCGCTGGTAAATCTTCATTATCGCTATAAAACACATCGAGACAAGGCGTGGTCCAGTTCTTCCGACTCGGGAAGAACTATGTATTTAAACCAAGTGAAGAAACATGATAATATTGCACAGATACACAATCGATTCTGCACATGTGAGAAAGTGTGACCAGTACTTGCTATGGATCGTTGAGAGGAAGGAAATAAATCCCACGATGTCCAATAACCTTACTATCGAGGAATTTATGGACGCATGGCCAGTGGGTTCTGATTTCAGAGAAAATTCAATCTTTTGTATCATCACAGCGGTTGGGAATCAAATGCTGAAATTTCGCAAGCTGGGCTTCAGGATACTAAAGTACTAAAGTCGAAGTATTGAGGATTCACTATCAGAAAACAGCTATCTGACACGGGGCTAGGACACCGTGGGGGAACACTCGCTGGTTCAAAAGCTACGAGAATTACGCGATGGTCGAGATGCCTCTGCCCTTCTCGTCCGTGATCTTTGAGCGACTCTGTAAATTCACTACTTGCTGTTGATAGTACACAGGGTGGAACACCGCCTTCTGCGGAGCTCTAAATCGCCTTACCTTGTAATCGGCCTTGGTCCATGGCGCAGCATCGGCATTGGCAACGAAGATAAAGACGGCATTCGTGACGATGATCGTGGCGACCGCCGAATAGAAGATCATGCCCCACTAAACAGCGGAAGATCAGCGCGGGAAAACAAACATTCAAATAGTACCTGACTAGGCGTGTTGTCCTCGGCTACGGTAGCCACGACTGCGGGCAGAACAAGATTGATGATACACATCAATCCGTTGATAACCGCCATCACGAACGGCATGTACTGACGGGCGACCTGGACATAATGATACTCAGTGAGCCTACGCAGTCAAATGGGAGATTACGATACTCAGTCAGTCAGACTTACCAACTGTGCACACCGCACCACTCCGATGACATTGAGGCCCGAAAAGACTATTGCCGCCGTATAGCAGAATTGGGAGAGAAGCGGCTCGGATGTCTGGAAATCGAGCGTTTGATACTCAGCCACAAAATATATGCTCACCAACGCCATGACCATGAAGCAGACCGCCATGAATCCTTGGGAGATCGAAGCGAACATGATGATTCGGGCCTGGAAAGAAAGTGGAATTTAATTCCATTTTTTAAAAAAAAAACTCCGAACTCTACGAAGTGTCAGATTCCCATGGTGTTCCTAAATAATAAAGAAACTAAGTGTCGTCGTGTATGAATGTGGTTTCAATTCGCTGTTCTTGGCTTCCCGACAATATATAGAAACCAAAATACGGAATCCTGACCCTCTCGCTGAGGCAGGTCGTCTTATCCGACAGAGGCCCAGTGAAGATCTTGAGGGTGGCAGCGAGGATGTAGGGAAGGGCAGTGGCGAATCCCGTTGAGGTCACTTCGAAGTTCAAGACCTGCGAATGGAGGAGAGTTACTGCGCTTATTGTTAGTGAGTTATTATACAGCATTTTGGGACAATCCATGCTGAGTTTTCAACAACAAAAAGGCCTTTGAAATTTATTAGTACTCCGGGTAAAATCATTTTTATAACTTGATCATTTTAATATCGATAAAGTACCTTATTCAAGTAGATGGGCCCGAACTGGAGAAGGAGCTGGAATCCGAGGTTGCCTCCGATCGATGACAGCCAAACACCGATGATCGTCGGTGTCGAACAGATTGCCAGATAGGGCACGGACCTGAAGGATTACGGTAGTACGGTTGGTCAGGTGGGTAGTTCGGTGGGCCAGAACGAGAGTTCGGTGGGCCATACTGACAGTTACGTGGGTCAGACTCACCGCGTGTGATCCTCGTCCTCCTTGCCCATCGTGATGCGGGACAGCTCTTTGGTGGAGACTTTTCTGAAGCGTTTTATTTATCGACAAATTAACGGTGGATGACAATTACTCTTGTCCTAATCCATCAATTTTACTGAATTCCGTGACCACAAAATACAAGGGATAATAATGCTTTCCCTTGCTCCACGTTCCAGTTCTGTGATAAATTTATCTTTGCTATCGGATTGTTTTCGGTCCTCTATTTTTGTGCAAGTCGAACTCACATCCAGAATATTCTTTCTGGCAGAGCTATGCTTCCATGTAAATATTGTCCCGTGCCTCGTTGATTTTCATCTTGCTCACTCGCGTGTGGTGCACCAATGGTCGACGTTTACCACACCACACCGGTCTATCTCTTAATTCCCGGATGGTATATCTACCTGTGCATCGCGGGATCGTCCTTGTAGAATCGTGAGAAGAGGCCGAAAAGGACGAGTGTCAGCGTGGCCTGTGGAAAGCACCGATCTATATGCAAATTGAGCTCCTCATTAGTAAAATTGGGAATTCCATCATCTCCAATTTGACAGACTAAATATTTTTAGAAAGCTAGAAAGTGATAAATAAGGAACCAAAAATGGATGTTTTCATGGTATCCGAGTTCAACTGTTCCCGGACCCCTGCATAATTTTCATTCGCCTGTCGTCGCTTGCTGACTTTTCCGGCCAGCAAAGCAAAGCGGATTATCCTGCTTTAGAATTCAGGGCACATCTCTTTCCGACCTCTTCTCTCACACTTATCGCACGTGAAAAGAGAGGCTGTGCACTCTCTCGCCATCATCGAGCAGCGGTGTCCGAGTGGTTAAGGAGATTGACTAGAAATCAATTGGGCTCTGCCCGCGTAGGTTCGAATCCTGCCCGCTGCGAATCTTTTGCACTCTCTCACCTGGAGATAGAAGACGCCTCGCCATCCGACTGACGAAACGCAGAGCGCTCCGGATACGGGCATCGTGAAGATGGCGCAGAACTGAATTAATCGTTCCGTTAAATTCCCTGGATTCCGGAGTACCTGGAAGTGCATGGAAAGGACGGACATGTACGTGCCGAATTGTGCTATGGGCGACCACCTACTGCAGACTGCCCCACTCGCGGGCATCGTGAAGGACATTGCGAAGCCCTAGAACATTACGGTAATTAGTGATTCTTTTCCCTGCCACGAGGCGTATTCTCAACATCGTTATTTCCCTCGATAATTAGATTAGAGAATTAGACATCAGTTGGTTCTCGACAATATTATGGTAGACCCCACCTGGAAGATTCTGACGGCAAAGATGAGTGGGTACATATCCGTCCACACAGCGAGGGGGAATAAGGCCGTGGCGAGGGCGGATGTCAGGCCGTAGATCATGAACAGGCATCTGACATCATTGGCTCTGTCGAGGGAAGGGAGGGAGGCTCTCACTTGGTTCCGTACTTCTGGATAACGAGAGTGATGGGAAACGTCCCGAGGAGATTGCCTATGGCGGCGGCGGAGAAAAGAAGATTCCGCAGGCGGCCACTCTGGATCCAGTGGGTACCTGATCGTATTAATTATCGATCGATAAAAACGTGAGATCTTATATAGCAATTTCACATTGGTCTTTCGGAAAAAAAACACTGACACTCGAATAAGAATGTTCGATATTGTCGGCTCATCTGATGGTATTTTGGTTTCATCCAATTTCGATGACAAGATGCAAAGAATCGCTAGTTTTGTGCACAATTAGATACGTGTGAAATGGGGATGTGTTTGGGTTCTCGACAAGATGTCGTCTCCATGATCTTCTCCAATGTCTTCTCCAATGATTAGATTACATGTTCAAAAGAACGTCGTTCGTTATTTGCAGTAATACTGGACTATGAAAGGGGATCCCGACAACAAAACTCCCACTCACCCTCTCCGCTCGTCCCATTCCTCTGCTCCTCGGGGATGATGTCGTCCATGCAGATGACGGTGAAGTTGAGGATGAGAGGATTGGCGAGGCAGAAGGTGAGGCAGGCTGTCGTCAGGCAGAGGACAACGAAGCGGGTCGAGTGGAATAGAACCTGTGAGGAGGGAATACCCAACTATTGTAAAAATCTTGGTTCTCGACAATAGATCTTGTGGTCTGCGTAGGTATTATCCTGGTGCCAAAATCGTATACTTTCGCATCCAAAAGACTGTCCGTGTTACTCGTCTTCTCTCGGAGGAACTAGGAGGAAATTATGAAAACGGCCGTTCGCGCGGAACGCGAGATCAGTCACCCCGTTGAACTTGGGCATTAAACAATTACCGGAAGGCCCTTCTCCTTGCGCCCGTTGTCCATGGTCGACGGGGATTCTCCCCCTCCTCCTCCTCCGCCCTCCATCGCTACTGATCGACGACGCGAACAGTTTACTCGCTACAAGACGACACTTACTGCGTTTAGCGCCGCGATAAACATCACAAATCACGGGAAGACTAATCGAACGGGTCTGATGTAAACTCTCGGCGGGAAGAGGATGCTGTGAGAGATAGACGGGAGGGAGGGAGCAAGGTTCAGAGGCGGGAGAGCATGTCTTCCTTCTCTTCCTCTCGAGTAGTAATAATAGCAAGAGCCCGGCTGTTTGTAATTGCCAGTGGTCAGCAGACAAAAGGAGAAGCCCCGTGACCTCTCCATGAAACAATAGACCTATTCTAGTAATGTCAGAGTGATGTAACCCCCCTGCGAGTCCTAAAGAACAGACGGGGAAAGGCTTAGTGAGTAGCCAGGAGAAAGGACATCCCTCCTCGGGTCCAAAAAGTACTGGGGCGCTTCTTTGGATGACAAGAGAGTAGCCCAGACGGTGCATTCCTTTGCCTTTCCCTCGAGATGAATCAAATCTCTCGCCATTCAAGAGTGACCGTGACTCAAAGTTGGCCGCCCTTCCACAGGGAAGTCGACAAGAAGATACGAAAATAAAGATAATATCCAAGGGAATGTTCAAGCGAAGACTGTCCACCTGACCCCCAACACATTGCAAACAGATGGTCATAGGAACTGGCCTAGACAACAGCAGGACGTGCCGATCGGTGCCACCAGGGTTCACGCCCCTTCCTTCTCCCCCACAGAAATACACCTTCCCTCCACGCCCCTACGATGATTTGCATATGATTTGGCGACAATACATCTCGCACGCTGGAAAACGCCCCGTCTCGCCTCATCCGCCTCTCGCTGCCAACCTTCTCTCTGTATCCACAGTGGGTAGCCAGAGGTGAAGAGTCCGAATCACTACAATGCATCCACAACTTCACGGACATATAGCCTGTGCCGATCGGTGTGAACTAAATGACGGTCAAGATCAGAGTGATGAAAGCGACTTTCGTGCAAGTTTGAAACATCGGCAAGTCCAGTTGCGACATGCTCATGAGCTGCATCTCGTCGCAATGATTTGTCCTGCATAGATTCCGACAGCTCTCAACTGTTTTCGAGATCAGTGTAAATGCCACGTTACTATCATTACTATGCCTCCATATTCCCATAGCGAAATAATGATTTGATGTTTTCACTCTAATTTACAATCTTTATCTAACAAACTCTGCGGGAACAACCCAATAGCAAATCTCACAACAATTATACAATTTTATAAAATTTAAAACTCGGAGGCCTAATTTAGATACAATCCTCCCTGTTACAAAACAATGGGAGCGATGGCGGGTAAATCGGGCAAATTTCCATTGGAGGGCCCGCTGAACAAATAAGCAGGTAACCTAAAGCTCGTCATGTCCCTCTTCGGCCTCGCGCTTGCCTCCCTCGTATATCACGCCGTCGGCTTCCAGGAATGCAGAGAATCCTGCAAAACGCGTCGTTATCAAAGGCTTCGAGAAAAAAACAGTATGCCATACCTTCGAGGGTGCGCTCTCCTTTGTAGATAACTTGGTCATCGGATCCCGCAGGGAAGTACAGGATCGTCGGGAAGGACTCGATCCTCACCTCGGAAAGCTGCAAGAAATAATTGTCATCTAAAAATCGGAAAGCTGCAAGAAATAATTGTCATCTAAAAATCAGTAAAACTACCGCCGTAAAAGCGGAAAGGTTAAAAATTGTTTTCTAAAACATGCCCAGAACGGATCTTGAAAATAGCTGAACTTTCGGGTTATAAATCATGCCACCTTGATAGAGAGATAACCTCATTGGCGGTGGAATCCAGCTTTGCAATGATGATGTTCTCGTCGTTGGCGTACTTCTCTCCTAGTTCGTCCCAGATGGGAGCGAGTTTCTTGCAGTGTCCGCACCACGGGGCGTAGAACTCCACGAGGACTTTCTTCGTTGGGTCGCGAGCAACCTGCAGAATAGGCGGATGATTTCCCAGCGAAAAGGAATTGAATGGAAAGATAACGCAACCTTGTTGAAGTTGGCGCCGACGAGCACCTTGACGGGCGCCTTGTCCCAATCCTCAGGTATCTGCAATGTTCACAACTCATTCATGCGAAATCAACCGAAAACCCTGGGGAAGAGATGATTTCACAAAGATGCTGTACCTCCTCCGATTTCAAGTGCGGCACCAGCTTGTTGTCGATGTAGGATTGAGCAAAGTCGACCAGATTCTTCGCAGAAAAGTCGGTGAAGTCGGGCATGTACCTGCAATTGACGAATAACCGTGCATGAAAAACCAATGGCTCAAGATAGTAACGGAAAAAATCTTCGCTCCATTGAGTCTTCGCCCTAGAACGGTCAAAAATATACCGATAAAAGTATGCAGGAAAAATTAATACAAGATTTCAATCATTATTTTTCAATAGCTCCCAGTGCACTTACTTGCGCATCTTCTCGAGGGCGATGATACGGACGGTGGGCGCGTTCTTCTCCGTGAGTCCGAACACCTCCATAACACGTCCGTTCGCTGCTACAGTGCTGTCGACCAAAACGAATAGCAGCTTTCCGCGGAATCCGACGGCGGCCTCGTTGAACTGTTTCTCAATGGCGGGGAAGTCGGCATGAGACCTGATGAAAGTCTTTAGACAAAGAAAAAATACAGGTGAGAAGAGGATAGAAAAAACTTACTTGTCGGCGAAGAGGATGGCGTGCGACTTGATCGAACCTCCGAAGATGAGGGCGGCCGTCTCTGGCGTAAACTCGGGAACCAGTGGGAGCCTGAAATGCATTTTACCGACTCCACGCTCGAGACGTTGGAGATGAATGGGGTTATTTTTACCTGTACGCGTGAATCCATGTAAGAACATCCTCCACTGTCACCTTTCCCTCGAAATCAACGTGCTTCTCATTCTCGTCCCTCTTCTCCAAGGCGATCGCGCCATACTTCACATTTGCCTTCTGGAAAAAGTACGCGTCTTTTGCGACTATAACATCCGAAGAAGCAACTAGCGCCGATCCAGGGTAACAATTGTTGCGAACCTCGCAAGCTTTCTTGGTGCTCGCAATTCCGAACGGCACGTCGTCCAGCGACTTCGCAATCTTGATGAAGGTCTTGGCGGTGGCGGACTCCTCGTCCTGTAGGGATTCGGTTAACGAATAACTCCAAGCCCAATATGGCATTGGATCTTTAACATACCTCGAAGCATCCAATGACGACAACATCGGCCGAGGCGGTAAAATCGGCGACCTCGTCGACCGTCTTAAGGGACTGAAAGGACAGCATAAATTATGACTTCTTGAAATAAAGCATACCTTGGCAGGAGGGCCAGTCTTCTTGCGGAGCCAGGCAACGATTGAGGAAGCATCTCGCCCTCCTCCATAGTCCATGGCGATGCCGCTCTCGAAGAACTTCAGCGTAGGGAATCCGCGGACCTCAAGGGAGTAAATAAAAAAAATTTCGAGGCAATTCAATATGCAAAAAATCAGCTGCACGTAAACATACTTCGAACTTCTGCGGCTGGTCTTTGTGGATGGTGGCGTCGAGCTTCGCGAGGCGAATAGTGGATCCGTCGGCCTGCAGAATGGAAAAAATAGCTAGTATTTTGCAGAACAATTTATAAGATGAAATTCGGTTTCATCCCGTTTTCGTTAATAGCCAAGTATTCTACAATGGGTGATATAAACGTAGATCACCACATTTCAATCGTCCTCGCCCATTAAAATTGTTGATACCTTGAGTTGTCCTGCGGCCTTGGCGTATTCTGGTGCGAGGGCCTTGCAGTGTCCACACCACGGGGCATAGAACTCGACGAGAAGATACTCGTTAGCGGCAACAACGGCATCAAAATTGTCCTGAATGACAACGTGAAAATCTAACGAATTGCATTTGTACTAATACACGTCATCAGTGTATACCCTTAGCTCCACAAACCCTGCTCACCTCAGTAAGGACGATGACGTCCTCCTCTTCTTCAATGGCGACGTCAGAAGCGTGCGAGAAGGCGGCCGCCGCCAGGATAAGGACCCCGAGCAGGAATCCTTTGATCATCCTGAAGCAGGCGTATAATAACATTTAAAACATTAACGCGCAAGGATGCAAGAGACGTCTTAAAAAATAGGCAGGGGGACAAGGTGAATGAACTCTACAGGAGAAGGATCCGGAATTGCAGCATTCTGGGTAAATACGAATGCAACAGAGCGAAATGATGCGAGCGACCACAAGGAAGCAATAGATTTGATCGCGAAGAAGGTCCATATCAAGAGAGAAAATGCGCTGTGTTGCGGTAAGTGTGCAGCGGCCACGAGAAGGCAAGGAAACGGAGTACTGGCGGGACAGCGAGCGTGGAGATCATGACGAGCGCGCCATGACACGTCACAGGATCATTACCTAACCTGCACATCATAACGATTGCGGTAAGTCAAAATTTGTAAATCAACCTAAAACACAGATTTGCTCATTACAATTAGACGGAATAGATAAAGATGATCTGACGATTAAAAATATTCTTGATACTGCTCCAAGTTACGCCAGTAATCAACATAATTTTTCTAATAAATTATAAGCGACTCCGATACAAGGACACGTCACACGAAGGAGCGCGCACGGCCGAAATGGCCCAGTACAGCCCGAGCCCTGCAACTGCTCAAATAGCAAAGCATCTCCCGCCCCACTGGCTTTCCATGCACACTGTTTAATCATCTGCCGATCTGACGGTCACTATAATAGCCTGCAGAATTCAATGGAGAGTACGATTTCTGCGCAGCTGAAACATTGACTTATGCCACGGAGTCCGTGGCTCGGACATTGAAAGATTAAAATCGGGCTGAATAAAAATCATTTTGGCATGTATGTATGTAGATAATTTCAACTGTATAACACCACAGTTCAGTGTTCTTTGAAGTTTACACGGCACCGAAGTTCGCTCTGATCAGAGTTTCATGGAAAATATGGATGTCCCCGCTAATCTCCACCCTCGCATTTCTTTGGCAGTCTGCGTCCCATCTCTCGTCATTGTCCCTCGCCAATGATAATCGTCAGAGCCTCCGTAATGAAGTCGTTCTTTCGGTCGAGAACTGGACGGGGGAATAGACTGGCCATCTCTTCTCATTATTCCTGGGATTAGAGACAATAGAAAAGGAGAGGGAACAGACAGAGTAATCACGAATTCGGGATGAGGGAGGAAGAGGTGTGATAATCTTTCACTCATTTCTGCCATGTATCTACCGCGTGGACCACTCGCAGTTTCCCTCCCGGTCGAACAGGATTGGGTGGCCATTCACGAATGACTAGTTATTGTGAACTTGTGGATTGTCGGGCACCCGGAGTTTTCTAATCATCAAAAGCTCACGGTTTCCTATTTCGAGAGTCGAGAACGCAAGATAAGCCCTGTCTTTCCTCCAGTGAAAATGCCAAAAAAGTGCGTTCGCTAAACCCCACAAGTCCATGCTACGAAATCACAGAGAGGCCGAGGTTCATAGTCCCATGACTGCCCTTTTACCAAGTAGTAAAGATAATGATCAGGGCTCGCTGCTTCGTGAGTGTCTCCATTTGAAATGTTCCCACTCTGCCCCTCCTTGCCCTCTCCTTCCTGTATGGCTTTCCATCTACAATGGGGGGACATGTGCTAGAGATCGCAGGCACTTATCTTCGACGAAATATTAGGGCCTATTTTGAATTCGCTGTCTACTGGGTGTCATCGTCGTCACTTTGCTTTTCCACCATGGAGTGGATAAAGTCGACAATTCACAATGTTCGCATCTTTCTATCCGACGAGTAAGTGTTCAATTGCATAAAAGAGAACATAGGAAGAACTCTCGCGGTTTTGAATTTTGCGCCACGTTTAGTACGATTTTGACCACACTGTTTCCTCCAACGTTTTTATATTTTCATTCAAAAATTAAGGTGGAAGCGCCTGGAGGACGAGGCCGAGGAGGACGACGAGGAGGAAGGGATGCCGCCAGAAGCCGTATCTACTCCCACCGCCTTGAGGAGTGAGTTTTACCAATCGACGTGGTATAGGAAACGTCTCCATTGTACAACGACGTTTACTACACCACGCCAACCACAACTCTGTGCCTAATGAAGCTTTCCATTGCAATGTTTGCCCGATAGTTCAATTACGGGAAGCTTGGTCTAAATGAGAGTCGGGGTGTTTCTCCTTGTTGTGCCAGGGTCGAGATTGCGAGTATTCGAGTGAGACCCAGAGCGGTCTTTGTCCCTAGCTTCGGTGGGCAGAAGATGGGAGAGGGAGGAGAGGGGAGGGAGCGGAGGGAAGGGGAAGAGGAGGGGAGG
>JACMIG010000905.1:0-25028 GCA_014805385.1 Levipalatum texanum
TTTGGTAGACAGTATGCGCGCTCCCAAATGGTAGCGTGTCATAGTAGGTGTTAAAGGAGGAGTAGCAGCAACTTTTTGGCCCCAGATGGAGTGCACTTCTCCATAGACTGCTCTAAATAGCGAGATGTGTCAGACTCGAGATGTATCTATTGAAATGGCGTGTGATCTTCAAGGCTATGACGGGCAATCGAATGTAGTCTAGAGCGGATTGGAAGTAATACATCACACCATGTTCAAAGACGTGCTGCACTGGGAGTTGACCATTTGACTTTGTCTTGTATGGAACACAAAACTGACCGTGTTCTAATCGACGTCATGCACCTTGCACGCAAATATGTGCAATTTTCCGGTTTAAATCAGGAGAGAACCTGTGATGTGTCTATCCAGAAGTTCAATCGCAGTCAACACGGGATGTCTCAAGACTGTTCTTCCTTATATATGTGCAATTTTCCTGTTTAAATGATGAGAGAAGTTTTGAAGTATATCAGATCAGACACATTTCGAAATAATGTGATGTTTCTAACCAGAAGTTCAATCGCAGTCAACATGAGATATCTCCACATAATGCTTCCTTATTCCGATAATGAAAGACGTCGCTTCCGGGCACCAGTGAGCAACACTCTTTCAATGGAGTTGAACAGTTGAAATTTGTGCTTCGAAGTCGGGAGGCCAATAGCGACATGCTAGACTACTTCCAAGTATCAAATTCCACAGGGGATCATAGATTCGATTCGGATCGGACGCTCCTGACGCATACGAACATGCTAAATTTTGAGGCCGAGTTAACAAGAACAACATTTTGTTTCAGGTCGAAGCTGCCCTGAACCAGCTGAAGTCCTCGGGAACGACCGTTGGACAGGTCTGGCTGGACGTCGAGATCTATCAGTGGCCTGCGGATAAGACTGCCAACAGGTACTGTATTTCTAAGTCCTCGCCGACCTCCGCGATGCTAACCACAAAAAGTACAGTAAATAGAATCTTTTTTCGGAAGTTGCCTAAGGTAAGAAGTGTGGAAGCAAATCATATATGCAGGCAATTCATCCTCGATATGGCCAACAAGGTCAAGTCCATGGGATACAAGGTGAGTAGTGCTGCCATGTCATTGCGAAATTGAACGATGGTGCATCGAAGGATACCCCAAATTGGTGGTGGTGCATCGGTGCATCTTCCAAAATTTTGAAATGCATTGGTATAATTACCCAACTTCCTCCAGGTCGGAATCTACACGAACAACAACAACTGGGAGCACATCGTCGGACTCGACTGGACGGGCGTCAAGGAGTACTCTCTTTGGTGGGCCAACTACAATGGACACGCGGTGCGTTGGTGCACTTTCCAAGTTATTAGATAAGATGTAACGGTGTATCTTCCTAATTAGGCAGAGCCAGTATAGCGGTGCATTTCGGAATTTAAAGAGTTTTCTGTCGAATTGCCTCTTCATATTTGATAGCGGTGTATATTCCTCATTGCAGAACTTCGACAACTTCAAGCCGTTCGGAGGCTGGTCCAAGCCCGCTATCCACCAGTACGCTGGGGATTCCAACGTATGAATGTTTCATTTTAGATTATATTAATTGTTTTAGGGCCCCTGCGGCTTCAAGACCGACCTCAACTGGTACCCCTGAACATTTGGACAAGGAAATCGAGGATCAGATCTATCTCTCCAACGATAAAATAGAATCGCTCAAATGACCATTCCTCCTGTGGAACTCGTCGCGTGCGATGTTGTCCGGAGTTGGGAGACTCCTGGAATGAGGAAAGATCAGCATCTACATATTTGTTGACGCAGTTCTGTCACACTAGGTCTACTTTCTCTAAACCAAACGTGGAGGAAGAAAAGCAAGACAAACTCCTATAGAGTATGTTTCATTCATAGAAAGACACGTATTTTCAACAGCATTTGATCAAAACTCACTGGAATTAGTGACGGATCCGAGGCCCCACGACGTTCTCCAGATAATCGAACAGACGCCCGTCTTGAGGAATGCCCTCCTATACTCGGAAGACATAAAGAAGAAGACGTAGTACGTCTGAGAGTACGACAACTCGGCAGGGATGGTCTAAAAGAGTCAATACATCTGATTTCCTTCAGCTGTGAAAGATAACCTCATATTTATCATCACTCATTTCCATGAGACCAATGACATTTATTGCCGGCGGAATAAACGTTCCGGACTGTACGCGATCGCCCTTCGATCTCTCTCTCCACTGTTCTCTCGTTGTCTGGCGGTTAGAGAAACGAGAGAACAGTGGAGAGAGATCGGACGATGAGCGTACAGTCCGGAACGTTTATTCGGACGACAATACCTTTTAATGAGAGATTTCGTAGCATAAAGTGGTTACCGCGTAAGTCCTAGCCAGTGGTGTCACCGGCGAGGCTGGACCAACGAAGAACTCCGAATTGAGACAAAGGACAGTGACGAACCTGAGAAGTCAACGTCAAAGAAGAACAATGAGACTCAAGTAATGGCATAGACAGTAACCAGTAGAAATGTTGCCTTGACGACTCGACGAGTATTTTTGCTAGCAGAAGTATTGTTACCACCGGAGAACACTGAAGCAGATGATCAGATACCTAACATGTCTCACAACTTTATGTATGGTCCGCTAAGGAGAGGGCGAGATTGAATTGAATAAGATCCCGAATGAGCCCTTGATCAGCCCATTTGGTGCAGTACACACACCCAAAGTGAGGGGACCTTACGGCCTATAAGAATAACAGGTAGTAAGTAAGTCTCACACTTGCGAACTCCGTGGATAATCAAGACGTACACCGAAAAAACGACAAAGCATAGGGCGATTTTTACGAAGTTTCGATAGGTGTTGACCTGAAGATCCCCTTTCTTTCAGCATCCCGGAAAGCGAGAATTCAATCTGTGTTCAATTCAAATCTGAACTTTCCTCCTTTGGTAAATGTCTCACGACTCCGATCCTGCTATTTCCCACGATGCCGCTCGAATTTGCACCAAATCCACCGCCTACGACTTTGGAAAACCATTGAGTGTACAAACCGCGTCTGGCACAATCTTCTACATTTGGTATCATTTTAGGTTTAAAAATGAAAGTTTTTTCTCTGTAAAATAAGGAGTGGGAGCAAGATTTCAGATTACGGTCAGGATTGGAATGAAACTACGGCAAAAGTGAATTTTGTCAGCAATTTCCACATCTGTTTACTGAAGTTTGCACCTACTTCTTTAAAAAACTTTGTTATGATTAACCCAATGCCCATGCGGGATTGCAGATGGGAACGGGACTATTGTCCGTGAAGTTGAAGAGAGCAGCGATGAGTCCACCCGAAGCAAAGATGATCGACGGAGCCTGGATGAGGATGGTGTAGGGAAGAGCAGCGGTACGGTTGTATCTGCAGCGAGTGCGCAGGATACGGAGAGACGAATCCAAATAGTGCACCACCACTTGTCGACGTTTACTAATTGAAAGAACTCACGCCAGCGGTTTCTTCACGGAATAGAGCAAGTCTACGCTGATCGACAGATACAGGAGCGCCTGATGGGCAGTTGCGTAGAGAAAGGGTGCGATAGCAGTGAAACACTGTATTCGAGTAAAGCGGACTCCTTGGTAGAATCGGATCTAAAACTGATATTATTCCGTGTTTACCGCGATTGAAACGATTAAAATGAAAAACGCTATCAAAACTCAAACCCCATCAATGATTTCACACACGTTGCATACGGTATGGAATATGCACAGCCAGGTGAGGAGGATGGCTGAAAACAATGCCACTCAGCAATTCAAGGGCATCAAATCACATCTATTCGTTCGAATTTCATGCGTCCGTAGAATAGCCCAGATGAAGGAGGTGTTGCCGAAGAGGCCGATGAAAGAAACGACGAGCTTGTAAGTGGCGGCGACAGCGGCATTCGGGTCCATGGTGCACGGTATATCTTCTCAATTAAATAGGTTGCTTGGTGGATATTCTCAATTAGGAGATATAAAAAATAATAGTAGGTACAGAGGAGCGTTAAAGAGTGTGCATGAAAGTTTAAGTTCACTTCCAATGGCTGTGTTCAAATTCGGAACGTATCCCTCGTGGCTTCGTTTCTCATGGAATGTATTGGTGTGGGACAATTCCGGGCTTATGGCCGCACGTTTCAACTCATGACCGCAATGCTCGCGATGTGATTTGTAGCGTGTCGTCCAACGCCAAACTGTAAGCCATCTTACAATCACAACCATCGATATCACCCTTTTGTTGATGCCAATTATGTCTTGCCTTTGCAGGCTTTTGGTTTCGGGCCATTGGCCGGGCAGTTTCTACCATTCGGTTTCTGTTTCCCATGATCTTTTACATAATGAATTAAAGCTCTTTACTTTTACTGCAACACGTCCTGCTTATTCCAAAAAGGAAAGAAATCGCTTCAGATCGAGAAATACTTGACTTTGCTGCACTCGAGATGTGAAACTTGCTTCATGTGGGATCACGTTGGTCCCAATTTGAGGGGCCTGACTGAATTAGCATCAGAGTGCCTTGGGCTGATACTTAGCATCAGAGTTATTTCCGTATCTTCAGAGTAATCTTCAATAGCTTTTGAGTAATTTTTGTAAGAAGAATGGATTCAAAATCGTGGTGGTTACTCTTGACTCCAGAATAGTTTCAAACTAATTTTTACTCACATAGACGAACTTTCGTCGATCGCTCATTCTTTTTTTGCAGCTTGCAATTGAGACACAGGGATGTAGTCAATTTTCAATACGCCCCCAGCGATCGAAGTCGAGTCCCGAAAATTCCGTAGAATTAAGCCGTCCTTCGTAGTTGTGCTGCATTAGCTCCGCAAACTTTTCCATTAACCGAGGATTGAACGCCGTGTACCGAGGAATATTTGGCCATCCGTGAACAAGAACAATCGTCTGGAAAGGGAATTCGATATGGGGTTGGAAATGCAAAAGATTCGCAGCGGGCAGGATTCGAACCTACGCGGGCAGAGCCCATTTGATTTCGAGTCAAACTCCTTAACCACTCGGACACCGCTGCATGTTGCGAGCCTAACAGAACAGCTCTTGGTTTGTACGACCACCGGAGAAAGGCACACGAACTGAAGGGCCATAACTTTGACGTTTGAAAGATTGTGTAAGTAAGATGCGAGACCTGCTTCCATAGGAAAATTTCAAGCCAGCTGTTCTACATTGCATGACGGTGATGCAACGATCACGGATGCAGGGTGATCAACACGGCAAGTATAAGCTAGAATAGACCTTTGGCCAGAACCTTAGTCCCAGACCAAAGTTCCTTCTGATGTCTCTCACTCCTTTGCTCCTTGTCAACAACAGCTTATCCTTGAGACTCTTTCGCGCCTATTCAGACACATCCAAGATAAGAACCGACGCCGAATTGTGTAATGTATAACCGGCACGTGATTCCGACGCTTTATACACGTTTTGTGCAAAGGGGATCACTCGGACTAGATCCAGAGTAATGTTAAAGTATTTATGGCCAAATCTTCAAGGATACCACGAGTCGTCGAGGTCGACGCCGCAGGCTCCGTGCTGGTCACCCTGGAAAAATCAATAGAAATATTATCTCAAGACTTACTCTGAAGCTAATATTATCAGAGATTTTATTATCACGAAAGATACTATGAGAATTACTCTCGAGTTCATAATATAAAGAAAATTACCACGAAAATATCTCTGGGCAAATATTATCGCCAAATTACCCTCAGGCTAATTTTCATAATAATTATCGGACTCACAGTGTACTGCCTCATGGCGGGATGGGTCCAGCCTCCGAAGTTCGACCAGCCATTGAAGTTCTGCAATTAGAAAAGTCACCGAAGCACCAATCTAAATTGCGAAATACACAGATGCAACAACTCAAATAAGTAAGTGCACCGAAGTTGTGTTTTAGTTCACCAACGCAAATTGGTTAGTGGACTAAAACACAACTCAAGTTGGGAAGTGATATACCAACTCAAATTGGGAAGTACACTGAAACACAAACCTGCTGTCCGCTCCAGTTTGCCCACCAGAGGGGAATGTCTCCACAGCCTCCCCAGTCATTGCCGACGATCTTTCCCCAGTTGTTCGGGTTCGTGTAGACTCCAACCTAGTAATTAGCAATTTGGAAAGTCCACTGATGCACCAAGATGAGATTTGAAATATGCACAGTACCGTGACTCCCATAGCCTTGGCCTGGTTCTTCATGTCCAGGATGAACTGTCTGTTGGTGCCGAAGTCTCCGGGCCAGTCCTGGAATTCGGGTAATTAGGCAGTTGCACCGGTACACAAGCGTAATTTGGAAAATGCACCAACGCACCAACCTGGGTCTCAATATCGAGCCAAAGAGTTCCGATGTTGGTGCCGGTGGCACGGAGCTTGTTGATCGTCGCTTCCACCTGAAATGTCAAATTTTATAAAATCACCAAGCACATAATGTGAAATTGGAAATGCACTGGTAAATAACATGCCAATTTGAAAACAGCACCATTCACCGACCTGGTTAGCGGGATGGGCGCATCCGGAGCGGTGGCACGGGAAGATGTATCCATCGACGTGGGGCATGCCTGGGAGATCAAACTAGATTGTAGTCTAGGAATCAAAGAGAATAATCAATAATCTTAAATCAATAATCTACCGGCGGCATGGGCATTGCGAATGTTCTGCATGCCGGTGTAGTCATAGTTGCCGACTGATTCCCATACGCGCGCGACGAAGAAGGAGTAGCTGGAAATTCCAATAAGGGAAATACACCCAAGCACAAATCAACCAATTTAGAGAATACACGAAGTATCATGCTCAATTAGCTAAATACACCAACGCATTATGCCCGATTTGCTGTATACACTCAAGCGCTGTTCGCTGTTAAATAACTAAGCTCTCGCATCATGCGCCATTACCAAATACACGGATCAATTCAGAAAATTCACCGCAGCACTCACCCACTGTTACGCATGCACTGCATTGTCGCCACGGACATGGGCTACAAATAGTTTGGTGTAACAGTGCTTCTCTCTCATTGCCATACCATGATGGCATCAAAGCCCCTGTAGGCGGCCACGGCTGAGAGCAGAGCGAGCGCGACGATAGCAGTCCTCATGGCTGGGGAATGCACCGATGCACGAGCTGGAGAGATGGCAAGGGCTTTATAAGCGTAGCCTTATCACTGATCAGCGAGCTCACAAGGCCAGGTTCGGGGGAAGAGCAGAGGGTTAGAGATAGAGAGAAATGCTTTCGTGATCCATGGACATACATCATTCGACCGATCCTTTGATCTACAAATCACGAGCCTTTGCAGGGGCTGGAGAGGGAAGTTTAATCTTCCTGGTGATGTTGGTTATAGATCAGGATACGGGGTTCCAAGCGCTCCGGCATGGCCTGATAGAGGTATTATTTTGCACACATGCTGCTACTCTGTTCCCGATCACTGATATTGGACTGAACACATCCGTAAGGTTTATGGAGTAATTTACGATTTTACGATCCAAATTTACGATTCAGTACGGGACTGCTAAGTGCAAAACTGTCATGCTTTGATAGCATGACAGTTTTTCACTTACCTAACAAATTCCAGGAACCAAACGCACTGCCATGGTTCGATGTATTATTCCCCCAATCCACTGAGAATGACGCCGCAGCTTTGTTCTCACATCTTTGTTCCATGACCTTGTTGGGTCTCCAGTGTTGGTACGAACAGCAGATAGCATTTCAGAAAATACAAATCAATAATAGTCTTTTGTTTTTATAAGGGGCAAGTGACTTGCTAAAGGTACTGTCGGGATCCGTAATGTTGTTTATTGTTCCCAAACACCAACTTACGCCTCCTAGAGCTACAAGGCTATAAAGAGTAAATCTCTCGCTTTAGTGATGTATGCTGGCGATCATGGCTTGATAAAAGGTAGAGGGTACATGTAATCCTCTCTTCACTCCCTCTGCTATTTTATCAGCACACTAGCCCACAGATGTGGAATGAGAGTTGGTCTCTACAGCCTGTATGGGTGTGTGGGTGAGCGTAACAATAAATGGACGGCCCGTTTCGTGGTCTTGAACCTCGCTGAAGGAATCCGGCCACGATATGGAACACTAGGCGATCCCGCCCTGCATTACAGAGCGATTGTCTCAGACATGGGGCTGATGTCAGGCACTCTTTCCACGCCCTTACAATACCAAAGATGGACTGCGTGCACGCTTACATCTTCTATCCTCGTTCATGGCCGATGGGATTACAGTCGAGATGAAACGTGTCTAATACGAGGTCGATCAAAAGTAATAGATCCTATCAGGAGCTTCATGAGGCCGTAGCGACCAAGTCTCATTCCACGTTGGCCACGTGTAGGGAAAGGCGCTCTTATAGATAAAGAGGTGATAAAACGTGTTCAATCCCCCCGAATTCCAAGCATATCTTCTATTTTCAAGCCATGATCACGTGCGAAACATGGCGACGAAGTTACGTCAGGGATCCGGGTCCAAAGGTCCAATCGACGGGTTGGCGCTGTGGTATGTAACGTAGCCCGGCGTCATTTGAGTTAACGGTTCAATCCCATCCCGCTACTGTTTCCGTTAATCTATTTGTTCGATTTTGTTGACGATAAATTAATAGACTTTATCTCATTCGATGATGAATCTGTGGTTATTACAAATTTGCGAAATCTTCTACGCATCGGGGTACCAGTTCCTGTCGAGCGATACGCCGCATGGGCCGCTCTGGTCTCCCTGGAAACAATCAAATTGAAAATGACACAATTGCACGATCAATCCCAACCAATTCGAAACATCTACCACTCACCGCGTACTGACGAATGGCCGGCTTCGTCCAGCCGCCAAAGGACGAGAATCCATTGAAGTTCTGCAAATTAAAAATGCACCTGACGATACACCCAGGTAATTAGGGAAATACACCGTTGCGCCAATTCAATTAGGAAAATGCACCGTTACACCAAGTCTATTCGGGGAATGCACTGTTGCACCTGCTGTCCACTCCAGTTGGCCCACCAGAGAGGGAGATGCGAGACGCCCGTCCACGCGCCGACGATCGAATTCCAGTTGTTCGGGTTTGTGTAGACTCCGACCTGTAATCAATTAGGGAAATACACCAATGAACCAGTGTATTCAATTTGAAAAGTGCACCGTACCGCGACGCCCATAGCTTTGGCCTTGTTAGCCATGTCGAGGATGAACTGGCGGTTATGGGCTTGGTCGGCGGGCCATGCGAGTCTGAAACGACAATTGGGGAAATCTACCGATGCACCAATTCTCTAAATTTGGATGATACACCGAAGCATCGACCTCTCAACATCGAGCCACAGCGTTCCGATCTTGGTTCCCGTGGAGTGGAGGCGGTTGATCGTCCCTTCGACCTGGAGAGCAATTTTTAAAGTGCACCAATCACCAAAGACCAAGAATTTGAGAAGTGCACTAAAGCACCTACCTGGTTGGCGGCATGAGCGCATGTGGAACGCAGGCACGGGAAGATGTAGCCATCGACGTATGGGAGTCCTAAGAGTACGCACATCATTCATTCCTAATTATTGATTCAATAATCGATAATCGCAGATCAATGATCTACCTGCAGCATGGGCATTGCGAATGTTCTGCATGCCTCCGAGATCATAGTCTCCAATAGATTCCCAGACTCGGCCGACAAAGAATTTGTAGCCGTTGTTGTGCATGCACTGGAACGTCGCCACGGACATGGCCTGTAATTGGGGGAATCTACTAATGCACCAAGTGGGGGGAATGAGAAGAATGCAAATCTTGTTGTTTCTTTCAAAAATAGCCCAATTATTTACGAAGGTAATTAGAGTAACACACCTATACATCGCTGGTAAATCTGTTGGTAAATGGATGCATCAACAAACCTGAATGGCATCGAATCCTGTATAAGCCACGGCCAAGGGGGCGAGGATGAACAGAAGAGCGGCCGTCTTCATGGCTGGACAGTTCGAGAGTCAAATACGACGGAATTCACCCTGGAAAGCACCGCCATTTATAGCCTGGAGCTATCATTTATCAATGGACGTCGTTTGATCGCGGCTGGATTTTGAAAGGTCTGATTGCGTGATGAATGTGAAGCACACTGTTGTCTCTAGCTCGATAGACTACGAGAGTCGCACATGTGGAACGTGAACATCAACGAATTGATCTATCAAAGGAGGTGTTGCTTGAAAAGAAAGTGCAACATTTGGACATTCATTACGTCTTACTTTTCTCTGTGTCTGTAGAACCGTCATACGGCTGGAAACATCAGGAACGAAACAGGCTACAGGATACCTTAGTTGATCGTGCTGTACCTATTCCTGAACTTGGACCTGGATGTATAGGCCAAATTCCTGGTGATGTATTGCTGATTCCGTTATCACACGCTTGGTGCCGGTGAAACATCACGAACGAAGATGGCTAGGGAATACCCAGACGGGATTACAGCTTTTCAAATATTTTGCTTTCTTATTCAATCTAGGGAACCTTCGTTCGAAATCCTCAATGTCTCGGAAATCCAAGAATGAAATTATGTGATGCAGCACAATATGATAGATGTTACCTAAATATTTGTCTTCCAGTGTATGTACCACAATAGTAAACTACCAGAACAATTATCCTTTCTGATACAGTATTTTTGCTCTCCCTCTTCGGGTTCGGCTAAACATCAGACACGGATGTGCTACGAAAGACCAAAAGACGTACGTGAAGAGTCTGAGCGTTGAAGCTCGCTCCTTTGATCTTGGCCTTTAACGATCAGCTCTTCTATGACTCTCGTAGCAATATTGTGATATCGCCCACGTGAAGGATATAAACCTTTGGACCCGCATAGATCAAGGGAGGCGTGAAAGCTGAGGGAGTGAAAATAAGGAAAGGAGGGAGTCGGAGTTATTTGGTTTCAGAATCATGGTCTGGCCATTTGCAAAGGCATTAGAGGTGCTGATTTCTATTCAGATGGATAGTGAGCCACTAAATAGTTGTATACGAAGAAAGAGTCGCTCGTACCAAGGGCTGACGATGTTGTTCTGTGTTAGCGAGCGCGAGCCATCCTTATCATTGCATAGGAATCGTAATCGAGCATTGCATCATATGGTCTCGCAGGACAGGGGACATAATAATTTATTTGCTTGATATTCCGGATCGCAATATATTCACGGGAACCAATTTTCGTTGATGATGACCTCGTGGCAGGGAGCGACGGAAGATCCTCTGAAAGAAGTTTCAGTTTGCGATAACATTCCTGCTACCGTAACCCGATGTTAAGAATAAACTTCTTGGCACTTTGCCAATCGTATAGGTATGGGCCAATGCATCACTGTTTTCCGCTTTAAAGGGGGTCTCACCCCACCCAGCGAAGACCACAAAAATCACGAATACGTCATTACAAAAAGCAACAAATAGTCATTATAGAACATCCATTTTGTTTTTCTGGCATTGTGCAAAGACAGTGCGCAGTTTAACTTTCTGTTCTACAGTATCCACGAGTCAAATTTTGAATTCGCGCGCTGAACCCTGAGGGTCAATCAACATTGAAAGTCGATTATCGTTATACTATATTGTTTCTATTTGAAGTATTTTATATCATTCGATAGCATTTTTAACGCCACATAAGCTCCTCTAGAGCGTTAAGGCAAGTTGGAGGGTGAGGTGAGCCCTCCTTTAAGCCAATAAGTCCCAGCCAGTCCTTCTACAGTGCGGCGATTCTCCATGTACAACGGCGATCGCTGGCGATCGCCGGCGATCGCCAAAATTCGCCACGCCAATAAAACGCTCCTCTTTCAAGTTATAGCGCCATCTTTGTATTGTGCTTGTAGCTATGTATCTCCTGCGTTAGCTCATATAAAAATTGGGGCCGAATAATGTCCTCACAGTCCGTAGAACCTCGGCGAAGGCGACGAACTCAAAGTAGTTTTAACACGACCGCGACGCGTGAAACCATTTTCCGTTCGAGACCATCAACACGTGCGGTCGATCTCAATTTTTAGTTGGTCGCCTTCGCCGAGGTTCTATGGGCTGTGAGGACATTTTTCGGCCCCAATTTTTGTATGAGCTAACGCAGGAGATACTTAGCTACAAACACTATACAAAGATGAAGCCATAACTGAAAGAGGAACGTTTTATTGACGTGGCGAATTTTGGCGATCGCCTTTGTACATGGAGAATCGCCAGCACTGTATTATATAGTCCAAAACCAAATTCACTTGTACTGATGCAGAGTGGGTTTTTTCCATCCTCCGAATGCCTGGAAGCCGCTCATGTCCTGAAACGAGTACGTTTGTCTTTATTCCTGATCTCCAGTACCTGGTGTTTGTTGTAGTTCGCCCACCACAGCGGGTACTTTGATAATCCCGTAAAGTTGAGTCCGACCACCTACAAGGATAATTTGTAAAGTACACCGAAGCGTCATCGTAATTTGAGAGTTGCACCAGTACACCAACCTCCTTCCAGTTATTTGAGAATTGCACCAGTATTGTCCGGTATTAAAGTGATGCGGAGGCGACGCGCGTACTACTCCGCGCTAAGCAGCGTAATGTTTCTATCTTCAAGCGCAGAAGGTAGATCATTACGCTGCTTAGCGCGGAGTTGTTCGCGCATCTCCTCCGTATCACTTTAATACCGGACAATACACCAACCTCCTTCCAGTTGAATCGGCTGGAGTAGACGCCCATCGGCTGTCCCATAGCATCTCCCTTGGCCGCCATCTCTTGGATGAACTTCTGGTTGGCCTGCAATTGCGGAAGTTCACCGATACACATGCAAGCAATATGGAAAGTCTACCAATCACCAGCCATGCAACATGTAAATACTACCAAGCACCCACCTCGAGGTTGTCTGACCATGATGCTCGTTCAACGTCGATCCACAACGTAGTAACATTGGCGCTGTCTGCTCGGAGTCTATTGATGGCGGCTTCGATCTCAATTGGAGATATTGACAAAAGCTATTTTTTTCAAAATTGTGCATTTGCACCAAGCACAAGCTTTTACGGTAATTGTTACATTGCACTAAGCACCTGATTCGACGCATGGGCGCAATTTGTCTTTGCACACGGGAAGATGTATCCGTCGATGCGGTGGTATCCAGATTCGTGGGCGAATCTACAATTGCGAAACTACACCGATTACATTGCCTCAAAATGGAAAGTGCACAGAATATCAACTTGATCATGGAAAGCGTACTAAGCACCAACTTGCTCTATGGGAAGTTCGCCAAATATACAATTTACATGGTGTGAACACCATACACCAGCTGGGATTAAGGAAAGAACACTAAACACCAACTTGATATTTGAAACTCCGTCCTTGTCGTATTTTCCTGCGTCATTCCATACACGGCCGATGAAGAAATCATAGCCATTCAGTCTCATGCATAGCATATTAGCATAGGCGAGCTTCTGAAAAAATAATTAAATATTTCTTGGTCCCGTAACGATAGTCTAAACGTACTGTAGTTGTGTCGAATCCTGTGTGAACTGCAGAAGTCAGTCCAAACAAAGTAGTAGCTGCGAAGATTAGGAGCATCCTGTAACATTGTGAGATTGGAATACATGCACGGTTGAAAACTTCTAGAATAAGTACTTGAAATAGTAAAGGCAACAACAAAATAGTGGGACAGTATTCAAGATGTTGCTCTATCTAACACATGATGGATTTCTTGCATGCTCTAGACCAAGAAAAATATTTAAGTGGGAGACTAAGAAAAGTATTTGTAAACGTCCATGTCCGAGGCCCACAAAATTGGGGTCGCCCATCAATCGTAGAGGATAATTTATAGCGAAGATGCGATGACATGCCGGCTTCCAGCTTCTTGCATCACATAACGTCGCATGAGATTGCATGATGCCTTCGACTCAATCGCTCCTAATCTGCTTCAATGCTTTCCAATCGAGATCACTAGCAATTTAGCCTGTGCCTTTCGTTTATATCCTCAATATGTATATATCAACCGAGACTGCAGTTTGCACCTGTTTTGAAGACGTCATTAGCTCGGCTGATAAGCCACAATTCTGAAGAAAACTTGTGCATTCCGAAAGATCGAGAGCGGTCTCCGTTGTGCTTATCTACGGGTATAATAGGGAACCGATGAAAGGGAGCCACCTCAGTTGAGGAGTGAGGGGTAAACTACGCAAAGTAAACTATTGTCGGCGGAATAATCTATACCAAATGCATGCCCTTCGTCCTTTTCACAATGGTATATTCGTCACAGGCATTCGGGAAAAATAAAATAGAAACACACTTCATAGCCAAACCCAGGTCTTTTGTGCATAACAACAAGACATCGCGACTTGTAAGCTTTGCCTGACCATCGCTGTTTCTCGAATTATCGATGAATTGATCTTGGTTACACTGTCGTCTTTCCGACAAGCCATGGGCAGGCATAGATTACATGACGTAACACCGAGATTGTGTTCGCGATAACAGGAATCAAACCTTTCTGGGTAGAGATAGTTCCTTCTCTAATTGAGGTGCGACGATAGAGTGAGCATACAACGAGAGGATATGACCGACTATTCTCGTGTAATGCGGGACGACACTCCGAAAGATCAGGAGCATTGCTGCTTTCGCGTGTAGACTCCATGGCCCTATTCAGCTTTCCACTGTAACCTAACCATCCTTACTACCAGGAAGTACCTAGGACAATGAGAATGTGGATACAATCATAGAACTAACCAGCATCTCACGATGGGGCGCCTTACACTGTGCCATTTCCCTAAATCACTTTTTCCTGGTATACTCGCGAGCCAGGTGGAAGCTCGTGCCAATGCGGCCACATCGCCGTTTCACTTGGCTGATCATGAACTATATATCCCGATACATAAAATAGCAGACAAGATGCTTATCAACTTACCCATCTTGTATACTATTTATACTGTCAAGGTGGGTCAATTTGCGATCAAACACTTCTTTGGCCAACTTCAGAATCTATTTGCCCAACACTAGTCTTTGTTGATTTTTTGACCTCTTCACAGTTCCACTTCCGGGTGGACTCTAGTACCAATGCGACCACGGCATGGTTTGAATTACTCGCTTCTGCAAAACACATAAACAGTAAACTGAAGCGCGTTAAAGACACCATGGCGTATTGAACGCTCATACTCTGAGTCTGACTATGAATGCTATATCTTTATTTCGGACATTATGTCTAGCCTGGACTACTTCCAAACTGGCAGAAGGATGCTCCAAGGACTTATTCATCAGTGTAGAGGAGCTCAAGATCGGTCCAATGATCGTGAATGAGACGCTACCAGAGCGATGTTTAGAGATCCTGATTAACTTGGAGGTACGAGTATGTAGTTTAGACTTTCTTGAAATATGAGATAATCTATTCCGTAAATTTTCATGTAGATATCAAATGTGAAAATTTATTTTGATACATTATAAAAATCAGCGGTATGATCGTTCCGGACAATACGCTCATTACCTTACGATCTCGCTCCATTGTTCTCTCGTTGTCTGGCGGTTAGAGAAAAGAGAGAACTGTGAAGAGAGATCGTAGGGTGATGAGCGTTTTGTCCGGAACGTTCATTCCGTCGGCTAACAAACATTGAAAAATAGTTTACTGAAAATTTCTTATGATTCTATATAAGCATTGCAGATCGCCCAAGCCAAGGGCGAGCGAATTGCCTTTATTCCCTATCTTCAAAAGGCGACGCTGTTTTTCGAAGAGTTCTTCGTCGATGATGCTGGAGTCAAGCATTCGATGCTGTGGGGAGAGGATTTGTAAGGCCCTTTCTTATACTAGTGTATATCGCGATTCTGCAAATTTGGGATATCAGTAAATTCTGGAAAAAAAACTTATTTCTGAGCCGGATTTTACAGAATCGGTCCAAACTCCCTAAAATCAACTTGAAATGTTTTTTTTTAAATTAACCCTCCGTCAGAGCGACACAGCCGAAGGCGGTGTGGTCCCCTTGGTAATATACAAACTGAACAAAGCTTTGAAATAACTTAGGAATATTTAGAATTATGTGTTTTGCAGCAGGGAGTAAAGGCCCAGCAAACTGCTCATATTGAGATGCTTTTTGTAACTACAATAATATGCAGCACAAGTGGGACAGTCGACGTCATGGTGACCTCGAATCGGTCCGGCCTGCGGTTGACGACGACGCTGCACCAGGAACAGTTCTTGGTGGCTCAAATCGTCATCATCAGTAAGGAATAACTATTGTCAAGAAAAAAACCACATATTTCGTAGGAAAGCACGATAATTTTTTGCGCATTTCTAACGATAAGAGACATTGATCTAAAGTGTTTTTACAACCGTGCACTTTTTATCGCACACACGTTCGTTATAGCGCGTTATACATCTCATCAGCTCTGCGCAGTGGCGATAACGTGAACAATGATGCCTAGCCGAGTTTCATTTATTGATTTTCCCCTACTGCCCGCTCCTGACATACAACGTGTTATTTTTGAACGTCTGAAGGGACACAATGAACAGGTCGAAGTCGTCCAGATTAACATTTTGGTACCTTCCGGATTTGTAAGGACTTAATTCTCGCAATTGTCTTTCACCTTCTTGAGCAAGAACGTTCATGCCTCTGAAGTGAAATCTCTCAAATATCTTTCTTTGATTACAAGCCAATTGCCGTCGAAATCACACAATAAGCTCCTTTTTTAGCGGAAGACTGGTTGCGCGACAGTTCAATCGACTCGCTAACACAAGAGGCCCTAGACCACAAGCTGAGATGTGCAGATCCGTTCCGGACGGTAATTTCTTGTCTATGCACTATGAAGTTTGAGTATTGTCGGCGGATTAATCGTTCCGGACTGTACGCTCATCGCCCTGCGATCACTTTCCACTGTTCTATCGTTGTCTGGCGGTTAGAGAAACGAGAGAACTGTGGAGATAGATCGCAGGGCGACGAGCATACAGTCCGGAACGTTTCTTCCGCCGACAAAATATTTATGCGATTGTTTCCTTCGTCGCTTTGTTATGCAGCTTGCTCATTCGTAAATATAAAAGGAATAGAGGGGCGAAAAGACAATTTCTAAAGAACATATGGATTTTTAAGATCAAGAGCAGCGAGCCGTTCCTATTCAATACACGAGAACTTCTTAGTGGATGCCAGTATCTTGTGGAGACAGAGGATCCTAAGATGCACATCCGACTTGACTCAATTGTCAACAATACATCAGAGAGATAAGATCGATTAACGCGGGAGAATGATGTCACGCTAGCGAGGGCGCTTGCATGACGTCATTTTCCCACTGAAAGGTAAATAGGTCTTATCTGTCTTACATCCACACACGCCCTCTACATGGAAGGATCATCGAGAACCTCGCTCCACGTCCACCTCTTCATTGCAAATTCGAGACTGTCTCAGAAGTATGCTGCTTGCTTGATATTCAAGAATTAACATATCTAGCACAAGGAACCGTAATCACTGAAGTATTTTTATCGATCTTTCTGCATAGAGGCTTGAATAACAATGGAAACTTTACATTAAGTGCATTTTCTGCGGAAATATTTGCCTTGAAATACAATTATATTGGATATTTACATTGATTATTTTCGAACTCCAACGCCGTATTCACGGAAGTATTTGGTGGTGTAATTAAAAATTTATTTAGGGAGACGACCTCCATCATAAATGTGCCCGATCTGAACGAAATCTACGGCGTTAACTCGTTGGTATTGACGACGCCAAGGACCTGGGAGACGGACTATACCGTTCGCTTCAGTGCTGTTCAAGATGGTTTGACATTCTAAGAATTAGCAGTAGTTGACATATTGCAGAATGCGTATGTCCACCTGCGCTCATCGAGCTCGACTCGCCAAACGTTACAGCCCAGTTTCATTCGGCTGGTTATCATCACCCGAAAGTGCACTGTTCTGAGGTTTCAATACTTTTTTATTTTTTGTGTTGATTTCAATGATTTTTGGCACTATGATGTTCCACGTGACAGAATGAAAAAGATTCCAGCATAAATGCAAGTCTACAGTGCGTGTGGCTAAACCTTTGGAGAGCGAATATCGAATAAAGGTTGTGGAGAACTTTCCCGATTCATATTAATCTCGAAAGTTGTCTTTAGGTGTGGTCTGTCTTGCAACTTACGGGAGTCAAATTAACTGAAAAAGCATCGAATGCCTCAATTGAGTAAGCGAATTTTGTTTGTTCCGAAAGTTACATTTTAAGCCTAAAAGTTTGCAACGACCTTTCTTTGACGGGCAACGAAATTGTTCTCGAGCATACCGAATCACAAATTGACCAAGACCTCATAATTAATTTGACCCTCATTCCTGCGCTTCCGGAAGGTGAGTCAATTTCCGTAAGAAGTGCTTTCGAATATTTGTTCGAAAACTTACACCAAATTGAGACGAGTGAGCACGATTTATTGCAACAAAGGTATAGGTGTGTATCGGATTTGCTTAAATAGGAATTTGAGTAAGATTCCGGCCCCTAAAACACTTTGCCCATCAAAAGGTCTGGGCTCTCTGATAATTGTGATGAATAAGATGGAGTAACTTGTAATTCTCCTCCTCATTTACGTCATTTCAGAATGTCGGTGTCCGATTCCGGTAAATTCCGGGCGAAATTACTCAATTCATCTTGACATTCAAGCAAGCTGTCCTGCAATGGATTGTCTTTGGGAACCTGTGAAGTATGTGGTAATCGCAAAAGTTCGGGTAAGATCGAACAGGAAAAGGCGAAAAAGGATTGTAGATAAATTAAGAGAAGACCATTGCAGAGACGAAGCTCACCGTATTTTGCATACCGAAGTCAATGGCAGTTTGGAATTGGAAAGCCTTTATTACCACAATGGCAATGGATATGGGTTCGTACTCAAATGGACACTCTTAAATATTGAATAGAAATGAGTTTCGTTGAGCTAATGAGTATGTTTTTCAGCACAATCTTAGACGGTACGGGTAAAAAGGCAAGGACACGAAGTAGTTTCCTTTGGTACCACCGTGAAGCTGAAGCTGCCGAAAGGTATGCCTACATTTATCATTAATCCATTTGTACGTTTCCTTTGCTAGAAACTCCGAATTTTCTGCTAATATATGGGTGGAATGTCATAAATGCAAGTGAGTGTTGTAAGATGTCCAATTTTATACCGTTACATCGTCCAGAGAAATGGTTGGTTCGGCCACCGTTGTTGCGGCTCCCACTGATGATGTGAATTCGACTCCGATTCTATTTCCTTGGGTCTTCGGACTTCTTCTTCTCTTCATTGTCATCGTTGTAATTATCGCAACAAAGCGCAGGCGACAACCAACTGACCTTGAGAGGGCGATAATAGTGCAGCTTCAGGTACACCACAAGGATACGACGCGTCGACAGCGCCATTTCACTGTACACACCGCGATCAGTGTGCGTTTTCCACAATGCCAACTCATAAACGTGAAGGAGGACTCATTTGCAGAATCAACCGCGACTTTCACGGTGGTCACACTACAGATGAATTTTATGGCCAATAAAATATATCACAACGATGTCGATGCTTTGAAAATTGCATGTGATGAAACAGTACAAGAGAAAGAACACACCTGTCCGGAAAACAGCAGGAAGTTTCTGACTGTATTCGGAAGTGCTGGGTTTTATTTATAATGGAGCTTCCAATTACTATTTTGGGGAAGTCAAGGCCAGACGAAGGCAAAACAAGCACTATATAATATAGTCTATATTTAGCTCGGTTTGAGATGTTTTTGGGCAGAGCCTTCGTTTCTCACCTTTGAAGTTACGAGCAGAAAGGGGAATCGAATTTATGACGGGCAACGATCGGTCGAAAAAGCCACCCGTCTCTTCACCAAACATAAACATAAACACTTCCGAAACCTCTAAACTAAATAGTCGCACTCGCTCTTCGCTTCAAGTCACATCGACTTCAAAGGTGATTATGCATTCGATGATGCGACATCTTTTGCTATTTGTCCCTTTACTTGAAGCGGCAGTGACTGGGTGTCTAAAAACCGAGCAGCACATATCGCTGAACGACCTTCAGCGCGGCCCCGTTTTCTTGAATGGAAGTTACCTCGAACAATGCGACCAGATTCGAATCAACATAACGGTTAGTTAGCAACCTCTCTTATTACTGAGTTAGAACAGACCAAAGTGTTTAGCTCAGCTGTTTTCAAACATTCGGTTCCTCTCCGTCAGATACGGAGGGGTCCGCGTTGTATTGAATATATTAGTTAATCTTCATACAATCTGTATTTCCTCATAAGCCGACCATTTTAATGAATTTATTATGAATTCAACTTTTTCCAGACCGATCAGGGAACCGGCGATCCAATTGTCCTTTGGCTAAACGATGAAGAAGCGAAGCATTACGTGGCAACGGAATATTTTTTTGATGAAAAGGGCCGTCGACATGAAATAAGGCGTACTGCAAATAGGTACAAAACAAACTCGTAGCACTTACATGCAAATAAAAAAAAATTAGAGAAATTAATTCCTGCGTCTCTTCTTTTGTATGATCTCTTCATTTGTCTGACTGATGAGAGTGTACAAAAAGGAAGAGCTGCAATTAAAGAAGGCGTTCGAGCAGTCAAATTTGCATTGATTGATGTACACTTTTGGCCTGAGTCTGGAACCAGACTCAGGCCAAAAGTGCATATAAATCAATGCAAATTTGACTGCTCGAAGTCCTTCTTTAATTTCGACACACTAATCCAATCATACCTGTATAATTCGTGTATACACGCATGTGCCACATATAATCGGCGATCCAAACGCCTCCGATATTCCGCTCCGTACGCGACTGTTCCTTCTCCATTGAAAAAAACGTTTCTTTCGTCGTCTGAAAGGCTAGAGACTATGGAGAATGTTCAGAGCCTAGGCACCAAAATAAGACGATTTTGGATCGCGGTCAATACTTGCGAACATACACGTTGACATTAGTCCGTTGCTCATTCATACAACATACAATCATTACAACTTGATATTACCTTATTCACTTTCCGAACCGATAGAGCTTAGTTGACAGAAAAATTCAGGGACGGAAGTTGCGGCCCTCACATCATTGCTTCCCCAAATAGCGGAATGAACGTCATTTTCAACGAACACGAAATGTGGCATCGCTTTGGTGGCCCGTACGACTACGGCGTAATAGGACTGTTGTGTAAGTTCATCAGTGTATTTTGACCGTTGCATATGTCGACTTTTTGCCCTAGCCCGCTGCTAACAGGACTCTTTCGATGTTTGTAGCCAAAATCACAACCTGCAGTCGTGACGAACTCGATCAGCTCGTCAAACTACGCGCTTGTCCCAATCCATTTTTCACGGTGCGGAATTCTGTGATTAGTTTTATCGCACATTCAGATTCGAACAAATGCATCGTTGATTCTTCCAGCTAGCGTCGTGAACGAGTGCAAGGTTGTAATCGAGACAGAAGGTTTGTAACTCAACTGAGCCATTATTGAATGACTATGAACTAGCCACATCTACTCATAACCTCATATTTATAGCAAATCTTGTCGACCCGTCGCAGAATATACGGTTCGATTCCGCTTACGTAATATCCGGTGATACAAGCGATCTGGAAATTTTTGGATACTGGAATGGTGTCGATACCATCTTCGAAGTAGCTGATGGCAAATTTCAACCAGGGTTTGATTTGAGCATCTCCTTTAATATATAATGCCGCTTCAGAAATTGCAGCGCTTTCAATGTTGAGTTGGGCGAGACGTTCGGAACCCAGAAGTTAACGCTGCTCTTCACGCGCAACCTCTCCAAACTTATGCCGAATCTGAAGATTCAATTCAGCGCCGTTGAAAATGGTTGGAATTTTAAAGCTATTTTTCAATGAAGTGCCGTGTAGTAATTGGTATTGTGTAGCACCACCGAACTTCTAAAAGAATTGCGCTCGTTAGCAGACAGTTCCGTTGTATCTTTCAGGAGAAAAGGAATCTATGCCTGAAATTTGGCATGCTAGATGATCCTAGATTCCAACCGAAGTGTGCACAAAATCAGCCCTAGATTTCTGGTTAGCGCAGAGTTATAGGAGGCGGAATTTTCGGTAGCAGAACGGAAATTAGAAGTTATGTGGTGCGGCACAATGGCTAGTAGTTATTCTGATCATAACTAGTTCATTCAGCCTGCAAATGCCCTTCACCGTTTATGGTGTTCAATGAAATGGATGAGACGCTTTTCTACCATTCTGCTAGTGCCCATGATCCACGACTCTCGTGTCACGCGGTATGATTATTTATAAATACCTTTTTTTATACTTACATAAATATGTGCATTATTTAAATTTAAATACATTATTTATTTAAATACATTATTTATACATTATTTCATAAGCTGGTTAAATATGGACATTTTCTGTTGTGTAGCGTGCTTGAAATTAGGGTATACTATTCAAGAATCAAGAGTGACTGTCTGGGCTGAAATGAGACGCGACTCTATATAAGATTAAGGCGACAGGCGAAACTCTTATATAAGAGCGCTCTTATAAAGAGTTTCGCCTGTCTCCTTCCTCTTATATATTCTAATTCTTTTCTTCTTAAATTCTTATATTCTTATATAGTCTTATATATTCTTATATACTCTTATACACTCTTGATTCTTGAATACTCTACCCTACCTGAAATGCAGTGATCAGTTAACATGATCAGTTAACTGATCAGTTAACACTTTTCAGTATCCGTGCCCTACCATTTTCGGCAAATCGGAGCGTCTTTCCGACTATTACATAGAAATTGCTCCTTTCAAGATGAGCGGAGGAGGCCTGAAGATTACGGAATTGCCAACCAAGGCCCAATTCCGGTAGTTTCCATTTAAAAATTATTTTTAAAAGTAGTGTTTTCAGTCGCCAAGTTCTCGAGCGCCCAGCGTTGTTCTCAGTTCCGGAACTCACCCTGGAATTCGAACCACATCATAAGCACATCGATTCTTATACCAGGCAACCGGATGAGTTCAACATTTCGCTTACGATCCGACGTCATCCTCAAGGTTTCGTCGGTACTTTTCGGCTGAGTTTTGACGGAGAAATAAGTTATAGTTTCGATATGCCAGATACAGCAGTCACAGTCTAAAAGGCAGTTTATTGTCGGCGGAGTGAACATTACACGCTATTCGCCCCACGATCTCTCTCCACTGTTCTCTCGATGTCTGGCGGTTAGAGAAACGAGAGAACTGTGTAGAGAGGTCGTAAGGCGATCAGCGTATTGTCCGAAACATTCCGCCGACTGATATTTTTTTAAAATTTTCGCGCCGAAGGTGCGAAGTAAAGGCGTTCAAGAAGTTGCCTCACTATTCGTTTATTCCAGGATGCGTTTGCCCCGAAGTGTTTCCGAATGAGTGGGGTTCAAGCGTGTGCGTTTCATTGCCACCGGAGTGTCCGAACCTTGTATGCATTTGGTCCGAAAAGAGGTATGACTTTACGAAAGCTTTTTTTTTTAAAGTGTCGTTAGTACACTGTCAGCTGTTCCACCGTATTTTCCATTTGAGAAAATTATTCACTATCAGGTGTTCGGCGGTGCTTTCAATTGAATTTGCATCCGTCGGTGCGCAAACGGATGATATAATTGACACTTACAATATGGACGACAATCGGTATAGTAGGTTAGCAAAGAATTACTAATCGATCGTTAAAGAAGGACTAGGAGCAACATTCCGTGTCCGTGAAATATCTAGGGCAAAAAATGTCGCTAAAACACAGACACAGGCCAATGTGAACGTGTACTTTGGCCTGTGTCTGCGTGTTAGCGACATTTGCCCCATCTGTTTTACGGACACGGAATGTTGCTTCTCCTTCTTTAAATTTTCGTCATTTCAGCCCTTGCAATCTCCGACAAGATAATTGTCACGGACAGAGATACGGAACGGACGTCTGGTTTTCGCGCGGAGAGTAAGGAACATTGAATTTAGTGCTGTTTATGGATTAGCTTCGAATATGATTTGGAAACTACCATTTCCAGCACTTCAACAAGCCCAAAAATCGATTATGCTTTGGAAATTATTGTCCGGTATTATAGTGATGCGGAGGCGACGCGCGAACTACCTTCAAGCAGACCTTCAACCTTCACGCTGCTTACCGCGAAGGTAGTTCGCGCGTCGTCTCCGCATCACTACATTACCGGACAATACCATTTCTAGCACTTCAACAAGCCCAAAAATTAGTTTACCGTCATCAAGGATAATTGCAAAATTGAGGTTACACTGGGGGGAGGACTTCATCATTTTGCAGGAAACACAACACGACCTTCGAGATGAACGTGACATTTGCATGCTTCCAGAAGATTCCCACGACGACATCAGAAAGGACACCGACAGCAACAAAAACAACAAAGCCGTCATTGACAACTTACGATAATTCGACGACTCTCAAGGCTCTCTTGCTGGTTTTAATTTTACTAATCGTCACCGGCGTCGTCGTGTTCAAATTCTACCGCTTTCAAATTACAGCGTTTCTTCGAGGACGATTCCGGTGATTCTTCCACATACTTTCCATTAGTTGTAAGAGCCTATATCACCCACGCGACATATTGTAGAAGCAACATCTCGGGTTGCTCCTACTCCTTCTTTAAAGAAGGTCTGGCAGCAACTTTTTGGCACGGTGCCAGTCTTAATGAGAGTGCGTTCGCACCTATGTCGAGGAATACAATTCGGATACCTCGACAAACACACTCTCATTAAGACTGGCACCGTGCCAAAAAGTTGCTGCCAGACCTTCTTTAAGCATAAATCAACTATTTGCTCTACTTGACTGCGAGCTTTTAAATCGCTTCGGAATTTATAAATAATCTTGTTTTAGTGTTATGACGGACGCCGATGGGATGTCGCTTCAAGATCTGAGAACGGGATCTTCGTTTTACTACGATGCTGATGATGACTGACACATTACATTTGGCGCTATAGACAGTTCATATCCAATAAAATACTCTCCGTGATAATTTCATGCTACAACAATAAACATTTGGGCTGTATAAATATGAATTATGACGCAAAGACACATGCACCCAGAGCAAATATTCTGAAGACATTCTACGCATGAACGTCAAAGAAAACATTACCCTCCTGATAAGTGAAAAGTCTACTAAACTCGACGTCGTACTAATTTCGACGTCGTACTAAACTCGACGCCGTTCTAATTTCTACTCGTACTAATTTCGACGTCGTACTAAACTCGACGCCGTTCTAATTTCTA
>JACMIG010000906.1:0-11808 GCA_014805385.1 Levipalatum texanum
CCCATGCTAACCCCACGCGCATGAGCCCTGGATCCATCAGGGATCAGAGAAATAAAATTCCAAACACTATGTACCGTTACTTTCCGATCAACCTAATATGTGGGTTACAGCCATTCCGGACCCGCCGACCGAAATGCAGGCCTACAATGCCATGGCGGATTCTGTCTGCCTGCGATGGAAGGCTCCTATACGCGTCCCCGAGGGCAAGCGCTTCTGGTACACGCTTACGTACAAAACGAGGTAACTCATTTAACTATTGATTTATCGATTTAATTATTCGTATTTTAGAAACCCCCACTGGTTCGGGCGCAACAACGCGACGGTCGTCGATTTTATCACGGGCGAAAGCTACGAAGTCAAGGGACTCAAGTAATGTTTCAGATTATTTTCAATCCTATTTTCTAAAAAAATCTCAAATTACTTTGGTTATTCTTATTTTAGGTTAGAAAATTATAACAATATTCTAGAACATTCTACAGAGCTTCTTTCAGATCCTTCACTCTTTATCAATTCTCACTGGTGGTCACGACGCGCTACGGTAACAGCAAGCCCGTTTCGTCGCAGGAATACACCGGTTAGTGGGGGTAAACTAATGGAAGGATAGACCATTCCCGTCGCATCGGATTACTGTAATTGACAGAATTCTAAGGTTCCGTTCGCAAACGAATTCTGTAAGGGGGTGCGATTAATTTTCGAATTCAACATTTATTCACTGTGCGTTACATTCAGTATACTCTGTTCAGTCAGCAAACTGATTTTCATAAAAATCGGGAACAAAAAGATTGTGCAGCTGGAATGGGATAATCACTGGGTGCTTCAGTCTCTCAAATTACACGTTATTGATAATGCGTTTTATAAAACTTCTCAGAGCCGTGCACTGTCCCTCAAGCGGTCAAGTTGGAAGCGGTCAGCAGCGAAACCGTGACGCTCTCGTGGAAAGCGCCGAAGAAGAACAACGGAGCGGAGGTGATCGATATTTCTGTTGTCGGGCACCAACACTCTTGATCTACCGCAGTTTTATTACCATCTTCACTCTGAAACGCTCTTAGGCTTTACGATAGCGGTAGATCAAGAGCTGCACTTTCCTCAGGATCATGGGAATGAATCGTGTTTTGGTGCTCGACAATTTTATGTAATAAAACTGGTAATAGAGGGGCCGTAGATCAAAATGCCTCGTTTTGGTGCTCGACAAGAAATCATATTTCAGAAATACGTGATCCTCTTCGCGCAAGAGCCCGCGCCTCAGTTCAAGTACTGGAGTCGTTTCAAGTGCGCGACATCGCATCGATTTACTATTACGGATTTGTCGCCGGACACTAGGTCAGTTTTCATAGGAGCATCCTTGCTTTGCTTCTGCGAGTAATTTATTAATTACTGAGAAGCCACGGTGAGATCAAGCATTAATTAGTACAGTCAAAATGAATAGACGAGGCGATGAAGATATTAGAAACAGCAAAATTTATGACGCGTAAGAGACTCTTTCCATCACTATACCCTCCACTCTCTCGTCCCTCTCCCTCCCTCAGCCAACCCGGCGCGTTTGTATCGCAGGGCTTTGGGATAGCATTGAGGGCGGCCTGGAAAATTTAACTCTGGATCCTCTGCAATTGTCCGAGAAAATCTTTCGCCTTTTACTAAAGATTTCCGTGCAGAGGATCAAACTATGAGTATTCACTCATTTTTTGGAGTCCCTTCGAAAGAGCGGGACAAAAATGTGAACATAAAAAGTTCAAGAATTGTTGGGCACAAAAAATTAAGTGGTCCCTCGATATTGCTTCTTCCAGATACATCGCCTGTGTTTCGGCGGAGCACAACTTTGGACTAGCCGCCATGTCCAAGAGTATCCGCTTCCGGACACGTCGGTGGTGGCACGAGGAGGTATAGTTAACTATCGACCTGATTGTCCGCCAGTCTATCAGTACCGACTTCTGATCTTTTGATGTGTTCTAAATAAAAGGCGAAGCCCGTCCGTAGCGTATAGCTTTGGAATGAATTATTCGACGATCCACACTCGTCTTGCTTTCGCATCTTTGAGCGAGTATATCGCGGGGCTGAATTTGAGTTTGGGTCACCGATATTACACCTAATCTATATACTATACTAAAGAGAATCTACTAAAGAGTATACTAAAGAATATACTAAAGAGAATCAATATTTTCAGGAGCCCTCCCTCCTCGCACCTATCGCCATAGCTCAAAAGCGCCTCTCGATCATATCATCCATCTCAACGGGCAGTGCCTACCGATAAATCAATCAATCAATAAATGACTCTCCATTATAGGAAATGTATTGTTTTTCTCCCTCCGTATCACCTTTGACCAACGTCTTTCAGTTAGATCTTCGCTTACTAGTCCAATTTCTAGTTGTGCGGAATCCATCAGTCCTGACCGGTGGCTCCTTTCAAATTTGCCGCCAATTTGCGGATAAAGCGACTCCTCGCTCGATTCTGAAGTTCTCGATGTTCTCAAATTTCCATTTTATTATCCGTGCACGAAGCAAAACAATGAAAAACAGACAATCTCTAATACAATCTGAACACTCCTAGAGAAAAGTTGACAAAAAACAAATATAAACGAACAGTGAGCCTAAGATTTTGGAATTAGACCCTTCGGATCTTGGGGGGTCGCTTGCCAAGTTCGGGTAGACGGGTGTGGTCGGTGATGGAGACGACCTGGACGCCGGCGACTGCCAGCCCTTTCACACACGTCATCCGGCCGGGACCGATTCCCTTCACCTGCATGGAAATATTGTCGGGAACCCAGGGGATTCTGCATGTAAATATTGTTGGGAACCAAAGGGCTTCTCACGGGAATAGGTGAATGGATAACGGCCCGTAATTTTTGGATGGATTCTACCAAGACTGAATTAGCTGCTTAGGAGTAAAAATATACAAAATTTTTGAGGAACAAAGAAAAAAGATATTTGCCACCCTCTACCTTTTCACAATAATCCAGTCCAACCCAATTATACGTACCTGCACTCGCACTGTGCGGATGCCGCGCCGAACGAGGCGTTGACCGGCGGCAACACCTGAAATTATTTAATTGCATAGATGTCATTTCGAGTTTCAATTTAAAAATTTTCGCTTCCAAACCACCGCTATCAAACATTTCTCACAAACAACGATGCTATAATATTTCCTGCAGCTGATTTGTAATATGAATTACTCATGCCTTCAACCTTTCCAAGCTTCTGTGCGAAGATGTTATCAAGTAGCACCGAAATGGCGAAGGATCACAAGATCAAAATGTTCCTAACATTTCTAGCGTAAATCATAGGCAGCGAATATTTGTAGCTTTTATTGCAGTTCGGATAGATCCGGAAATTATTTTCAGAGCAAATCAGCAAACATATAGTTTCGATGTTTTTGTTAGTAGAGACATTCGTTTTGCCAAAGTGTTTGGACCGAAATCAGCAGCTTTCCAATTATTGTAGTTCCCCGCGTAGCAGCCCCTTAGCTCACCCGTCGTCTGGCCAGCGATGGTGGTCTTCTTGCGGGCATTCTTGAAGCCCTCCTTGCGGCACGACGTGTACGTCAATGCCAGATTCTACAAATAAAATTAGTAATAAATATCATGATTATAAATATCAAATTTTCCACCTTGTGGTCCATGACCGTGACGAGGGTGTTGTTGCGGGTGGCCTTGATGAATACCGTCGGCAGCTCCGAGTACACAATGCCTCCGAATTCCTGCTTCTGAAAATCACAGAATTAATCGATAATTTCGGAAAATCAATCGATAATTCCCTACCAGCGTATCAGCGGTCGGCAATCGATCGGCAATGTTTCCGAGCGAAACGGCCACGCCGCGCGATCCAATCGTGCCTTCGCGAGCTTCCTGTAGAAAGTTGATCCTCATTAATTTTGATTCCAATAAATTCAAAAGTACCTCCGATTCTCGGCTCTTTTCTCCTCCCGAATAGTTGTCTCTGAGTGATTTGCCGAGAGGAGCTGTCGTCGACAGCGCGCGGAGTGGTGTCATCTGCAAGGTGAAGGATAAGAGCCTGCCCCAACAACAAAGGATCTGTCCCGTTGCTAACAATAAGTAACTACCGTAGTCGACGGGCCGGCAGTTGCCATGGAAAGGCGCGATAGCAGCGATGACAGCGAACGGACGGCCATCCTGGAAAGCGTACACAGTTAATTTTATAATAAAAAAACCACAATTCCCACAGACCCACCGACCCGTCCCTGTAGGCGAAAGATCCTCTTCTACCGCTTTTTGTGATGAAGTTGTACCACTTTTAGGAGGTCATCATATTCGAACAAAAATAGGGATCCTTGCCCCCCATCCCCCCACGCCTTCTACAGTATCTGTATGTTCGCGCAGAAAAATAGTCGATATTCCGTTCCAGGCCAAGAATTAGTCTGCTTTGTTGATCAAGCGATAGAAAAATCTTCACCTGCTTCGTACTCCGCATTTCGGCCCACGGTAATTGGAATAAATCTTTATTCACCTGCCTTGAAAAGCGCACGTTTTTGCAGGATTTCACCTGTACATCTTCAGTGTGGGAATGTGAGTGAGTTTCTCGTTGTTGCTACGATGAATAGCGAAGTTGAAGAAACTATAGTTTCCACTTTCATCTTCACCATAGCTATGATTGGATTTTATGGAAACTGTTGTTTTATTGTCGCGGTGATGAAATTTCGCGAGCTCCGCACTACAAGAGGTGAGAGTACTTGAGCAAATAATTTTTTTCCGGAATTTTGATGCTGTCATATCTTAAGCGCTATTATTATCGACGCTATGCGTTATGCATCTCATTGTCCCCACTAATTTCGCCGTTAGCCGCTACATGCTGCTGCAGGGACGGAAATTGAATCGACGTGTCAGCATATTTGTAGATTAGAAAAATAATCTAATTCAGGGCTGTTTCCTGGTCTATCTCATACCGCCAGGAATCTATGCTTCAAGCCATCATGCCGTTCTCTATCTCGTTCTAGGAATTGACATAATATTTTCTATCGTGCAGCCCATACGGTTCGTTTTTAAATGTAATTATCCCTTAAAAAATTTCAGATACAATAATATGTCCCGTTCACCGTATGTCTTGCTGATGCAGACTCCCTGCGTTGCCTATGGTGCATTCCTACTCATTGGAACATTTGTCGTTGGTGGAATGGATGAACCAAGGGCAAGCGTGGATACGCAATGCCTCTTTGCCGATGTATATCCTCCGGTAAATTTGGTACTCAAATAAGCTAAAAGACCCACTTTTTCAGACCATAGCCAATCTCCGAATAAAAATCGGGATGGTGATCAACTTTTCCGTCCTGGCAACGTATTGCATAATTATAATTCTTCTATGGAAAGTACTGCAATCAATAAATATTAATCGATTATTTAAAAATCCTAGAACCGGAGAAAGATCGGCGATAAGAACACTCGAGCTATTGGAAGTGTGATCGTCATGACGACAACATTTCTCTTCTCTCAATTTTCGCTTTATCTCATGGCATTCTTTGCGCACATCCTTTCATCTCCGGGGATCCTAAAGTTTCATTCCACGTTTGCGGTAGCGCCATAATCAGCGATGTTTAGTTTCCTATCGTTTTAGATAGTGTACGCCCTTCCATCCTACTCCCTAACATACTATGTCCATCTTGTCATCAGTCGCGAATATCGCCGCTTTCTATCTCGTATTGGACTGTGTTCCGTGTTCGGTATGGCTGGATGCGATCCGAGCGGTCCTGCTGGTACGTTTAATAATTTCCGTTCAAGACCCCCAACCTCTTGAATATAGAGAAAAGTTACAAATTACAGCATCTCTAGTGGCAATTCGTCCCGCTGCTTACATCCATGGCCATCCGGGTGGCAGAGAGGCTGTCATTTCAGCATAATAAATAATTAAATCCCAATTTAAACGAGGCCAATCTAATATTCAAAACATACTTGCATAGCAAATGAAGAGACTTGGTCATTCGGTACCAGGAATGTAACCTTTCTACTCTCCCACCAATGTACCTACGAGGAGCTCACCTGCCAACGTCGACTCCTTCGTCCCTTCCTCCTGTCCTACCGTGCGTAAATGTGCCTGAAAATGTAGCTTCGAAAATGCTGAGCTCCTCATCATTGATACAGTTCCTGCCAGATACCAAAAAGGTCAACGAACCCGCTCATACTTTCCAAAACTTCTAATAACTTCTTTATCGTAACAAAACCAAAGTGCAGAACACTACAACGCTACAAAAGGTGCATAAAGCAAGACGAGTTTGTACCCGTGACAGCAGTCAAATCTGATGCAAAAGAAAAAATGATTTAAAAAAAGCGGAAGAAAAACCTCAACACTGACTAAATGATCCTTAAAATTTTTGTTACATATTTCAATAAATACAATTCATGGTCCCCGTCATCCCCAGAGTTTGCTGTTGAAACCGGCGAATTTGTGTCCTATTGCCATGTCATCATCGTCGTCTGCTACGTCCGGCTCAAGTTCGTCCCCTTCCACGACGCGCGCCTCCATGACTCCCTCCTCGTCGGCCATCACGAGCTCATCGTCCAGCTCTTCTTGCTGAAATTCCAGTTTTTATACACTAAAAATTTCCCAATCCGAGAAAAATAACCCGTGATAAATTGCATTCCCCGAAATTTTTTTATCAAATTCAAATATATTTTCTTTCAAAAAATAGAGAACCACATTACTATATATAAGGCTCGCTCAACTAAAAAGTCTGGTGTAGTAAACTTCCCCTGCCTGTAAAGTGCACTCTTGCGTGCAGGGAGTGCGCTTTACAGGCAGGCGAGATTTACTACACCAGACTTGTTAGTTGAGCGTGTCTTATATCGTTTATTGATTACTCTCCAACCTTGGGATTAGTTCCCGATCCTGACCACTCGAGTCGATCATCGTACGCAGCCGCCGCTCCTTCTCTCCTGAGCGCAACACGATTGGCTCGCTCCGTCGCACGACAGAACTGATCTTGCTGAAAATGTAAAATGAAAAAATTATCGATCTCAAATAGCGATTTAAAAATATCGATCTCAAATAATACTCGTATTGTACCATTCCTATCTCGGTCCTCTGCTGCTTCAGGAATCGCGAGGCGCGCGGACGGGAGACTCCGTAAGGGAATTCGTTCGGTCGCTGAAGTCAACTTTGGTTCTTCTAACTATATGATATTTTGAGTCTTACTCCCGTGCTAGCTAACAATTTAGGGGCGTTATTACGGTTGACAAAGGAAAAACGGTCGTTTTCCGAATAGTCAGTGCGCCGAAGGCTGTATCTCAGCCAAATTTCAAGATAAAAATTTTCTGTTTAAACGGTTCGATAGCCCTGAGAATTCTCTATCCCCTGGTGAAACAACGAAAAAGTTTGGTCAAAAGGTGTATTAGCCACAATGGTTACAAAAGGTAGTTTAGCTTAAGAATCGGTTGCGAACGTGGCTCCAGTTTCTTAAGCTGAACTACCTTTTGTAATCGTTGGGGCTCATAGACCTTTTGACCAAATTTTTTCGTTGTTTCACCAGGAGATAGAGAATTCTCAGGACTATCGAACCGTTTAAACAGAAAATTTTTATCTTGAAATATGGCTGAGATACAGCCTTCGGCGCACTGACTAGTCGGTAAACGGCCGTTTTACCTTTGCCAACCCTAGGCGTGATTATTCTCACTGTTATCGCTGATTCTCGATAGACAATTTACCTTTCTCGAAATGGACTCATCCATCTCGTATTGCGACGGCTCGAACGAATTCTTCAGCTCGCGTGTTCTGCGGAGAAAGGAACTGAGATCGGTCAGCGTCTGGTACGGCTCTTGATCCTACAAAGAGAAGTATAAATTGAAGGAATCGCATTTTGGAAATTTATCTACAATAATTGCAATGTTTATTGGTCAGAGGTATTCATATTTAATGGAATTAAAATGTCATAACAATTACCTTGACGATGCACTTGATCATGTCGAGCTCCGCCATGATAGAGGCGACGATAAAGGTCCTGCGGGCATCCTGTGGCAGGCCACTCGGATCCTCAACTGGCTCCCATGCCTGGCGCGTCGATTTCCCACCAGAATGATCAGGATGATGGATCTGATAAATAAATGGATGCTTGACATAACTTTGCTGAAAAATAAAATAAAACTTTGAACCCTACAACGACGCTGATATCGTGAAAAATTAGCGGAAATGTATCATAGATTCTCTGCTGTCCCTTCTCACCTCCTTATGCGCTTCATGCGCCGTTCCGTCTGCCCTTCCTATTGAAATTTCGACACGACGGCGGCGCGGGTTGCGATTCTGGAAAATTCAGGAAAAAATATTTTTGTGGCAAGACCATACCTGCGGGTCAGTCTCCATAATCTCCGTCACGGGAGAAAAACGGGATTCTGCTGAAATAAAAGAAATGAATGGAAAAAATTATAGCCAAAAATGGAGGGCTGAAGCTGCAAAATCTCCTTTACCAGCTTCCTCTGCATTGTCGTTGACGCCATCGGCATCATCAGGTGCGTCGAGTATCGAATTGACCACGTTCACCTGTAAATCAATATTGATTTTTCAATCCAATATAAATAATTTGATACGCACTTTCCGCTTCCTCTTCCTCTCTTCATTTCCGCCGAGTGCTTCTTGGACACGGGCGTGTACCCGTGTGTCCTCACCGTATTCTCCAACGGCGACGCGCATGTAGAGCTCCTGAAATAGCTGCTTTTCGGCGGCACACCACTCTAGCCTGGGAATAGGATGAAATAAGATTCACTGACAATTAGGGCCAGTATCGTCCGGAACACATTATGAGATGAATAAAATAAATGTTGTATAATTAAATGATAATATAATTAAATAATTAAATAAAATATAATTAAGTAAAATAAATGATGATATTTAAAAGTACAGAGAAAAGCTTCAGTTACCTCATGATAGTTTTCCGCCAGCATAAAATTGCCATGCGCATCGCGGACCTGTAATGACAACAATTTCCAGTACGAAAAAAATAACAATGAAATAACTATAAACGCAATAAATAAATCTATTTTAGTTTTGATATCCGAAAGTAAAATAACCTTGGTGTTGAAGACCCGGGGTACAGGCCACTCCTGGAAGAATATATAAATCATTCGATCAAAATGGGGGATTGACGCACCAGCTCCTCTGCCAGCTTCTGGATGGGAATCCAGTCATCCGGCCGTGATCGGCGTTGAATCGCGGAGCGATCAAAACCTATAAAAATTGAAGTAAATAAATGGAATAAAAAACTAAATAAATATAATAAAAAAATGGTCTCACCAAACTTATCCAGCCATTCGTCCTCCCACGGTTCTTCCTTCTCGTACTGCGGGCCTCGATCCGCTGCTTCTAGTCTGCAGAGCTTATCATGGAAGTCTTGCATTTTTGTGTTATACACATTTTTATATATCGTATATTGATTGACTAGCCTTTTACATAGTAGGAAATACATATAAAATATCCTTTATGATTATTTTCTATAAATAACGTGCCCCTTACTTCTTGGAGATTGGCGTGAAGCTGCGGAGCTCGTCGAGGTCAATAAGGCAAACTCTCTTAGCCACGACGTCCGTGTGAGCGTAGGGGAAGAAATGATCTGAATATTGTTAATGATAAATTTTTTTAAATCCAAGTAAATGGGCCAGAATAAGCAATAAAATGACTCACGTTGAAGATAGCGCATGATCTGCGCATTGGTTGCATTGGCTTGTTGCTTCGCAATGATAATGTTCTTGACACACCTGAAACCCGGTTTTCCATAGTTGAACATTTATCGAGAAGAAAAAAAGAAATGAAATAGTCGACTTACTGTGGAACCCGCATCCTCACATCGTGCCCATAGTGATCCCCGCAGAAGCGAATAGAAACGTGGCTGAATAATATCCAGATTTATTTCCAGGCCTTCTGATGGAACATCTAACCCGTTGGGGTGAACACTGCCATTAATGAACGCCGTGCAGGTGAAACCCGTGCGGTAGGAGCCCGTCTGAAATAGAAGGTTTTAAAAATGTTTAAACTTTAAATTAATGTATAATTAAAGATAAAATAAGATATTAGCAACCTTATCCTTCTTGGCATCGCCAGTCGGTGCAGTCGTGTGCACGAGACCACTGCGATTGCACATCCAGAACATGCCACGGCCAGTTGTACGAGCCTGATAGAATATGTGATTTTTATTTAAAAAAATATATAATCGAAATGCGCCAAGTAGAAAACGAATACCTTGGATCCACTCTTCTGTCGGAAATGTGCGCCACCCATCATCTCGATCCAGTGACGGAAGCGCTAAATACAGATTTTTATTCCCCATAATCAGTGAATAAATACATCCTATTTCATCCTATGCTCTGACTGGAGGAGGGTGCCGCCAAGTATTGTTTTTCGGATATTTCTTCCATAAAACTCTGTCGTAGATACTTTTGCAATAGCTCATTTTGAAGCTAATGCTACGGTGTGTGCCATGAGGGTACCGCTTCTATTGCCGGAACACCCAACGGGTGCCGCCTAGTTTTGAGCTCCAGGATGGCATTTATTCACTGCCCATAATTATCTATTAAATAGCCACTGACCTCAAAAGTAGCGAGATCGGGGAAGGTGAGTGGCTGAATCGTCGGATGGACGTCATGTTCGTAAGCCAGGTGATTGAAGAATGATTCCCTGAAAATATGCCAGCTAGAAAAGTAAATTTTTCGTCAAAAAGACAAAATCAACAATGAACGCTAGCAAAATAAATCCCCCACGCTAGTAAACGTTTCAACCATTCGAATATAAATTACATTTCTCTTTTTTCTAAATTTGTATGTTCGCACCTCGTGATGTACTCCTCGTAGCAGACGCCGCAAATGAAAGAGCGGCGCTTGGAGAGGTCGGCAAAGGCATCGTCAGCCTTCCCGCGACACTGAACATAATGATCATTCAAAAATAATACGAGTAATTGTAAATTAATATTCATGGTTATAAATAACGAACTCCGTTCAGTCGGTGATAGTCGATTGTGCGGGACGCAAGAACCTTGTTGCATCCGTACGTGCAGACCGATTTCTGCACGCGCCCACGCTGAAATTTCTTTTAGTTACTATTGGAATAGTATAATAGTTCTCGGGATCTATTTCTTTGAAAACTGTGGGGAACAAGCCCGATACTAAAAGCAAAACATAGAATTGTTTGATCGGAAACCTGCAGGTATTCGTAGAGGGCATCGTCGATCTCTTCTCCTTCCTCTTCCTCCTCGTGCGAGACAGCCAATGCACGATTCATTGCCGGCGGTTGCGCGATTATTCTGCGTGCCTCTTGTGGTAGCGGGCGCGATTTCCTCGGCGAGTATGTGCACGCACGCGCTGCACGCAACGCGCCACCGTAAATTAGCACCGAGGACAATCCTTTCCACGGACTCCATTTTCGCACTTTCCTGAAAGCATCTACAACATCTATTGTTTTGCTCTTATCTCGTCGAAATATCAAACTAATTGTTTTATTACGTTGTAATAGTGATGCCGGGCGCAACGGTTACTCACGAAGGGAGCTGTCATTGCGGAGCTGTTCAGTGGAAGGTCCAAGCTCCGGAGATCCTCACTGTCTATCGATGCAAGTAAGTGGCCGTCCAAACCCATGGATATAACCTCCTGCCATTTAAAAACTCCATGCACGCATTGTGTGCATGGAGTGTGTGTTTACAGGCAGGCGACGTTTCGCACACGCAACTTCATATATTTTTTAAATTCAGTTGCTCCATATGCCGCAAGAAGTCAAACGAGCACTTCATCGTCTCCTCCACGTGCTTTCAGCTCGTCAAGGTGCGCTATTGATCTGTCGGGATATTAGGGAGGAGATAGATTGATCGGGGGGAATACCCTCTTCGATAGACAC
>JACMIG010000906.1:11908-25026 GCA_014805385.1 Levipalatum texanum
CCCCCACCCCCCCCCCCCCCCCCCCCCCCCCCCCCCCCCCCCCCCCCCCCCCCCCCCCCCCCCCCCCCCCCCCCCCCCTGCGCTGGCCTGATCGGGGATACGACACCAGATAAGGAGAAGGTCGAAGAAAGTGCTCGGGGACACGTTGTATTCATTCCTTCCGTGTCCATCGGCATCAATGAACCATTGTCGGGCACCAGATGGGCATCTGGGATTCTGGGCGATAGTTCAGAGAAGCAACAGGGCTCCATTAGCATTACACGGGCTGGTCGCCTCTGGCACTTCGCACTTCAGTGGGAAATATTCTGATCGTAGTGATACGACGCATTGCACTGACGTAAACAAATACATGAAAACAGATCAGAGATGTCGGTATACGGCACACCAAGCTAACGAAAGCTGCTTTCGATAATGAATCAAAAGAGTAGCCACTTTCATGATCATATACCACGTATAGGAAGGAGGACGTGTTGTAGCGGACACCGTGAAATCTATGTCCTCTTCAGGGCGAGGACAGCCTGTCGACGTACACGTTCAACACGCACGAGGCCAAGCATCGCTTCTGCCGCGTCTGCGGCGTCCAGTCCTTCTACATCCCGCGATCTAACCCCAATGACTACGGTATTGTCGACATCCCAAGAATGACTTCTTACTCCCACAACCCAAATTTGCCAATCTGGATTATCGGTGTCCAGAGAGTTGACAAATTTGAACTCCAAGCAGTAATGCGACAGTCATTTTCACAGGCGGGTCAAGGGCGGCACAAGATCGGATGGATCTAACAATAAGTTTGAGCAGGCTCGCGCTTTGCCCGAATGGTATATAACGGCAAAGTGTCGGGCCTTATTGTTAGAACTAGAGGTTCGGGCTTCGATCCTTCCCATCCTTTGTTTTCTTTGTAAAGTGTTCTGTGGGGGTACTTGTTCATATTTCAAGTCTTTATCGCTCTTTCACCATCCTTGCAAGGTGGAGTGAAAAAAAACGTTGTTTGAAGGTGCTTAGGGATTGGTGTTCATATCAGACTCGAGTAGAAATATTCAACTCCGCTTCCCAGGGAAAGCTACACTGATAACTCCGCTACGATGCGGAATTTGTCAAATCTCTGGGCAAAATTTGATATCGCCGATGATGGAGCTTTAGTCGTTCCCTGGGTTCTCGACTATAGTATCGTTCCGTTCTTCTCATCAGAGAAGATCGTAAAAGTTGCCCCCTGAAAGTCGGCAGGGGATCTATCGAGTTTTGCGTGCAAGAGGAATGGGAGTAAGAAGTGTCCGCGGTCCGTGACGAAATGAACGTTGCAGCGGAGAGAATCCCCCCTTTTTGCAAGGGAGATCTTTTGAACCCGCAGAATAGTGCAGAGGGATAAGGCAAAGTCCGTGGGCTGCCCCCAATTGTTCCTCTTCTGTCCAGATATCCATCATTGATCAGTTGATCATGGTTTGTATCGATTAGAACGGCTTATACTAATCCTCCTACAATACTGCTGATTCTACAGGAACATACTGGGGTCAATATGACATGGGGAATTTTCGGGAATCCCTAGAGACAATAACCTATACGAGTTCTGGAGCAACGCCCAATTTCAGGAGTCAGCCCGAACTGCATCGACTCTCCAACGGTGAAAGGCATCGAGTACACGGACTTCGACGGGCAGAACTGGGAAGCCGAGATGCAGACGAAGGCTCCCGTTGCTTTTGAGAAATCCTCGTGACACCCTCGAGGACTAGACACTAGGCATAACGTTGTTATGCTTAGTTCCCACAGATATGCCAAAATTCAGGTGTAGTATACTTCGCCTGCCTGTACAGTGCACTCATGCACGCCAGAAGTGCACTTCACAGGCAGGCGAAGTTTACTCACCAGACTTTTTTTTAGTCTAGAATGCCTTATGTTCACTCCAATATCGCTCCGAATACTTCTCTAGCACATAACAATCATGTTACTGTGAGCTTTGATCCGTAGCATCCCCAGATTCCCTAGCTCAAAGACTTTATAGGATTAACCCAGCAAGTTCTGTGAACTCCTGGTTAATTCCCTGTACCTCGATAAACTCATATCACCTCTTTCTACAAGACACGTGTCGCTGCTGCTGCTCACCCAACAACTCTTTGTCCCAATTCCCCGATACCTCGAGGCGGTCAGCTCGTGATAGGCTTGAATTTGCTCGTGACTCGAGGTCGGCTCGTCGATCTACCCGCCCTTCTTAGGCGATACCACGTTGCCTTCCCTTCCGCCGCCGCCTCCATCGCAACATTCGAACTGCGCGACGATCTTCATTGGAATGAAGGTAGATAGTCCACGTGCGCTGCACACCCTCTATCTTTCTCCTTTCTCTCCATCTCTGAGACTCCTCTCTCAACCCTCGACCCTGCCCCTTAAAGATTAAGGAAAGATAAGAGAGCCTTGATAGTGAGAGCAGGAAGATGATTAAAGATACTGTAGTCAGTATCCGGTTTCGCTTCGACACTCGCTCCCACCGTCTCGCCACTCCGCATCATTCTTTAGTGCACACAGTGAAGGAAGGAGGAAGGATGGGTTCACGGCCCGACCGACTCTACAACGTACAACTACTGCACTCTTTCATATACCTTTTCTATTGAGAAGACACCACAACAACGTAAACGATAGAAGTACTATGCTCTATCATAGAAAAATGGACCATTTCTTTTCTATTGAGCATACACAGCACAACAACCGCTTGTTTCCTACGCCGTTGAAGATGATGTACGATTTATCACAAAACTCGCATGTTTTCCATGATCCAACAACACAAAAATCCATACATGAGAACAGCTTACAATTATTGAATACAAGTACGGAGCTAAACCTCACTCAATGAATAGCTCAACTCAAGCTTTCACACCTTTATGACACAAGGCCTTGTTATCACAGAAACAGTCCTTTTCCATAAGTAAATAGTTTATTTCTTCCTTCCCCAGTAGCCTCCAGTTGGCGTTCCGTAGTTGCCGTAGTAGTTATTGTAGTACCCCGGAGCGACGTTGCTCAGCCGTCCCATGTTGTATGCCACGGCATACCGCTCCTCGGACGTCGACCACCGAGATGTCTTCCACCTGTAGTTGACGTATTCCAATGATGCAGCTTACTATAACACATACAAGGTCGATAACGGTTATCTATAGTAAAACTGATACTACGACAATCTACAGTAAGACTACGGCAGCCTACAGTAAGAGGAAAGTAAACGTTTTCCTATGACGATAATGGTAGTCCTCATACGGAGATACTATAAGTTCACATGACTCCTTGCATAAACAACTGTGAATACGGTAACCTATAGTAAACCTATCATGCACAGGGTTAGGTACAGTAAGACCACATCAAACATACCGTCCATGCGAATCGAGCTTCCAGTAGCGTGGCTTCCAAGCCAAGGAGATACTAACGAGAAGGAGCAAGAGGATAACAGTCAACGGGCGCATGAGTATCACTCAAGTACTTTGACCGGACGTGACACAATCCTCAAAGAATGTTTTTGTTTTTCAAAAGTATCCACGTAGAATCACGGGGACAAGGAAGTCACGTTACCTCTTCGTAAGTCGATAAGTAGACGAACACTGGATGGAGATGAGCTATGTCTCCATCTCCTTTATATCCCAAGTTTATGACACGCTCCCTCCAAACTTGGTGCTGTTCAGCGAGGAGCTGTGCTTGATGTGCATATTATTTATCCTCGCTCGTCCCTCATGATCTCCCATCGATCGATCGTCAATCGATATCGATATTCGCCCAATGTTGGAGAAAGGAAGCCGTGTCCTGCAGCCAGCACGGTTAGACAGTTCTCATTCTCACTCCTCCTCCCTTCCCCCCACCCAAAGGAAGATGAAGTCGTAAAATAAGCGGGGCGAGTAAGAGGGGGAAACCGCCACTGCTTCCCGTTCATCGATTTCCTTCTTCTTTATCACCACCGCCGATCTTCGACCATCGGGCGGGTGCAACCTTTTGTTTGCCCCGTTACGATAATCAAGACTATCAAGTGATCGAACAACGTGAATGTCAACACATATTTCCCAACTTGTGCAGTCGGCTTCCAAGGGGCGAAATAGTCACACGATCTGGAATGTGACCGTTTATCAGCTAAACAACAACAATAACTCCTCGGATATTTCCAAATAGATCTGGTTCAGCCGCCCAGAATGAGCCCAGATTGAGCTGTTATCTGGCACAGTTATGTTCGTTAACTATTTATTTATATCCCAAACCTTGACAACTAAAAAGGGGAACGAATCTTCCGTCCACGATGTAGGGCACAGTTCCTAATCGAATCAAACGCATGCCTGCACCTCGTGACTTCCTTGCAGACAGAATGCAGGTAATGTGATTGGAGCGGTTTTTGCTGGTCACAGTAAATTCACGGGGAACGTTCGGGCAAAAACACCCCCCGAACCGTTTCAATCGATCGAGAGAGGGAACCCCTTGTGCTTTGCAAGATCGCTCCATGTCACAGCACAACGTGGCCACGACATGTAACATGCGGTGTAAGAAGGTTTGCTTTCCACCCCATAAGGCAAGGCCAAACCCGCAAGGGAACAGCATGTACTCCACCCTTAGACAGTGATCAACAATTACTGTTATAATGCGGTGCCCACATCCTCGGTCAAAGTTTCCCATTCGCCCTTCTTCCGTGGTGAATGGAAGGAAAAACTGCGGGGGAGGAGGATGGGATGCAAGGGGGATGGAGAATAAAATCACGCCCCAGCACGTGAACCTCGATCCCTTCGCCATGTGATGGAGTTGTTGACAATGAGATACAGAAGATACAGCAACTTAATCGAGGGGGGGGGGCGACCGTCCGGTGACTTCCGTTGTCTTGTGTGCGATAACATAACAACTACAACTTCCAAAAGTCCGCCTCCAAGTAGATGTTGTAGACTGCCCTAAGAGTGCACGCGGTCACCTTACACCTTCGAGAACTCCGTCAACTTCTTTTCCGTTCTGTCATTTAATGACCATTAGCGGTTCGAGATCGCCCGGTGATAGGGAACCGCTGCACTGAAGAGGATGCAGAGATATGATAGAAGGTGGGGTGCCTCGTCTCGCCCCTACTCCTCCCATTCCACCCACCTATAAAAGGGCGGGGCTACCCGGGTCAACCCTCTATCAGACCGCGTAGCTCACCGTGGGATTCCCCCGTGTGCACCTACTCCCCTTCCTTGTTGAGAGGGAACCTGCTCCTAACTGCAGACAGTAGTTGTACACTCGCTGCACATGGCATCTCAGCTCTTAAAGGGAGCCGCCTACCGTATGCAGCGCCGTCTTTTAGTCAGCTGATGCACATCCGCGTGCAAATCCTGGTTAGAGCGGAGCGCGTGATCATTCCTTGAGTTTCTCGTTGACCCTTCTTTCTATTCTTCATTCGCACTTTACCAGCCTTTCGCCTCCTCGCAACTTCGTTGTGCTAGTTTAAATTGTATTAAATTTGTATATTTTCAGAAAACGTCCTCAATCAAACATGTCCGCCCTCGCCCTCAAGTCCATTGCCCGTAAGGAGGTCGCCCAGCACGATGACTACTCCGATGCCTGGATCATCATCAACAACCTCGTCTACGATATCACGACCTTCCTCCTCAGCGACGAGCATCCCGGCAGCACGGAGCTCCTCCTTGAATACGTAAGTCTTTAGCTGTAATATTTCCTTAGAAGTTTACTTGGATTTTTACTAAGATTTCTACATAGAAGTGAATTGATCTAAAGTCTGCTTTCCAGCTGGGCACCGACGCCTCGTCCGCCTTCGAGTCCTGTGGACACTCCATGTTCGCTCGCCGTATGATGCAGAAGTTCCTCATTGGCCAGCTCCCCGAGGGAGAATGTACTGGCACCCAGGAGTACATCGCTTATTCTAAGGTTTGTGGCCAGTCCTCATTCCCCTCGCTTTTCCTAGTTTCATGGCAAATTCGCTTTAATTTATAATACATTTATTTATGTTTTAAATTCCAGATGGTGCCCATCTCCTCGCCGCTCGTCGCCTAAGCTGTACAAACGGATGTACAAATCAGCACTCACTACAGGAGGCCTCCACGAGTCCCTTCCTTCACCCTAGACCATCATTACGGGTATATCCAATTGTTTTCACCCCCCTCAATACGGTCCCTTCCATCTCGGGTCGTCGTTTGCCCCCCTGTTCTACTTGGGGTAGTTCGGCCGTACTACGGTACAACCTCACGGTCCACACTCTTAGTCCCCACAAATACTATGTCGCTTTACGCCCCGTTACCCGGGTCTAGTATACCTATTTCATTGCCACCATTTTTTATGCTTGTGTTATTCGCTTCACATAGAAAAGTTAGTAGTGACGAAGGCCCCCGCTCCCGAAATTGTTATTTTGTTCTGCCACACAGTACCCCATACTGGTCTGTACAAAGCGGTGTTATCTCCTATCCCACGGATGAGAAATGAAGTCCCGGGCATTTACTGCCTGAATATATGCTGTTTATTGCGCATTGGCAATTGGACAATCGGTTTATACCGTATACCAGAACAGAGGCAGCGCCCGTTTATAATCCGTCTTAATCGCCTTTAACTTTCTCGACTATGCAGCGGGGGCCACATGAGTGATCGCCCAATGAATGAATGAATGGACACGCGCAATGCGCCGGAATTGTGATCATTTCTCGACTCGAAGGCAAAAGTGCCCTCTCGCTCTCTCACTCTCCCCGCCTTTCTGGGGTTCCCCCCTCGAGGGACTATGCCTAAACAAGAGAATCAGACGGCTAGAGAGTATCTGACATAGGGTCATCGATCGGTGGTTGGCGTATCATTCTCTATCAGTTAAGGGGAAGTGCCTCCTTCCCCTTCCTCTCCGACCGGTTCCGCCCACCGCCCCTTTTCTCTCAGTGTTCTCAGTGTACCCACGCACATGTGGATGCAACGTGGGTGCCCCCTCTCTCTCTTATAAGATCTTGAAGAGTGGCCTCGACCAGACTGGAAGTGACAAGGCAGCTTTTTTGCGGGGTGCTCCCCTATCTCTACCGAACAGACGAAGGGACGCTAGTACTGAACTAAGCGATGCCAAAGCATTGCGCAACAACTGCTTAGTAACTTAGCTGATGGGAGTGAGTCAGCTCGATGATCTCGTGGAGGGTTCGTGAGTTCGCCGAGGGTGGTGAAATCGGCGAATGGAAGAGTATGGTCTCTCTCCCTCAGGGACAATCGGAAGATTATAAGAATTTAGATACGGTATACACAGTTTTTGTTGAGCTGGTCTAGGCGATTGTGCGATGAGGAGACAAAGGCAGGGAAAATTTGTGTGGAAGAAGAGAGCAATTCCTTGGTCCGAGTTGACAGTGATGGTGAGCTTGAAGCCAGTCTGGTACCATGAAGAAGCACGTGAATCGCCCACATTGCTTGATACCCTTCGTCTCGATCTCCAGCTCAGCCATCAATCTCCGGCAGCACAGGGAAAAACTCATCTCTCGTTCAGCTAATAGGCTACGATTGCCAACGATCTGCGCCGACTCGCGAAGTCCACATCAAACGACCTTGGAATTGTCTCGATCTCCTCTCCCATCCAATGTAACTGAACATGAGGTTCATCTTGGACTCTACTTGGTATTACCATCCGATGGAACTCAACGTATTCAGAAACTAGTGGCATTTTCCACTGCTTCAACAACTCTTTTTGTCTTGGCTTTCCTAGAAGGGGCCGCGAGAAAATGGGGCAAGTGATTTACGCTGCTTCACACTCGGCACAACAACAGGCGAGGGTTCTTCATCGGAGGGCAAGGGGTGAGAGGGCGGACTAGGTGGATGAGAAGGTGGTTGATGAGCAGGAAGAAGGTGGTAATACGAGGCTAGAGCTCCTCATTTCCGCCCGAACCTGCAGTAGAGTAAGGTTGAGTTTATATCTTCTGTCGTCCTGTGTCTTGAATACGGATACGAGGACCCGTATTAGCAAGCGAAGTACTAGACTCGAATCTTCGCTCATTGGTTCCTAAGGGTAGTTTTGGGCCTATGTAAACTGCGCTCATATCATCGGACGACTTGAGATGTAAAGGAGTGACTCTATCAACGCGAACAGACTATAGACTTCTGAGGATTGATCCTTGACAGTCAGGCATGAAAAGACCGAAATCATACCGCAAGCGCTCGGCCTTGTTGAGGTTGGCGATGAAGTCATTAACCGGTGCTCGCTTCTCGCTGGAATTTCCGAGATACTGGTGGTCTTTTTAATTCACTCACAATTGTCCAGCGTAGTCGCCCTCGTACTCGAAGCCTCCCGGGCGCATTAGACTGAAATACATCGAAGTAATCTACTGGATTGTCAGAGTTCTAGGACCTCTCTGGCCAAAGGGCTATAGTTTTGCATGGTTCAGCTTTCTTACAAGGGAAATGACACTCCATGACTTCCAAATTCGGGAAGGTGCGCTGGACTCCTCTAGGGGGACGCCATGTGCAACTCACATACTTTTTGGGTTCAACTTCTTTTTTGGTTTGGCATGGTTCAGCTTTCTTAGAGCCTTGATTAACTACCTAACAGACAGTGGGGGGGGGGGAGAAACGAACCGATAGGGCTCAAAGAGAGCAGGCTGACTCCTCTTGCCGTACCGCAGGCGCCCCGCCCCGTTGATCGCTGACGCAAACTCGGACAGGTCCGACTTCTTTTCGTACGTTGACGAGCTGAAGGCAGGGCTGAGTGGTTGTGAACCTCGATCGTAACCAGAATATCCTGAGTTCGAACCCCCGGGTGCCCCAATATGATATAGTTGGCGCCCCGAATCGCGCTGTCAGAGAGTCCCCTGGTTCGACTTCTGGACCCAATATTCCCGACAACTACAATATGGTATAGTTCGGTGGTAAACCACCCCAATCCCTAATAGAGCGTCTCTGAAGCATCTCCATGATGCTGTTTAGTGGTAGCGCACCTCAACAAAGCGGCCTTTTCGGATTCCGGGTGCCCCTAATTCACGACAAATTGCAACTCGTTTTTCATCTCCCCGGAACAGCACACATCCTCGGGATTCCGGGATGTTTCTCACGATTGACGACGTTTCCAGTCTCACGCCGTTACAAATGAACGTTGTGCAAGCGCCTGCGGGGGAGTACGCTAGGGGAACGAAAGAGATTTCTCGCGAGTGAACGATATATTCCTCGAGTTTCGGCCTTTTTACGGCTAAGCTGCCGCGGATTCCGATGTCATTTCCTTAACACCCCCAAAATATGTCCACCCTCACCACTTTCATCGGGATTTAGCGGACTGTACTCTATACCGTCAACAACCGACTGGACACTGTAATACACTGAGGCTGTTCGAGCCCCCTTACCTATGGGTTAGGTACCAAGACACGACGTTGCTAGATCACGTTGCAACGTTGACGTGTTCTACTTGATGACGGAAGTGTGCAAGACCATCTTCTGAAGCTAGCCGGAGGGGATATTCATCATCATTGAAACCGCTTAGCAGCATGCCCACCGAGGAAACAGAAATAGACCCGGACCGCATAGTATCTCGTTCGTTCACAGTATGCCCTTGCAAAGATCATGACTCCTGAAGGGTGGCCATTGTTCCAGTGCATGCAGTCTTGGAAGCAAGCCCAATTTTCACCTTGTACTCGGCAAGAACTCACGTGAATGCAATGGTAGTGTATGCAAGGATCAGGAGGAGAGAAAAGGGTCTCATGGTGGCAGGACTAGTACGAAGTAATCTCGTGGACACTGGCCGGCCTTTCTTTCCTCTCCCTTCCCACTCCATATCGCATGTCCACTAATCGGCCCCCTCGGCTACTACCGTGCCCTTCAACCGTAAATCTTGGGCGCAAACTTTACTGCTCTCCCCCTCAAGTTCGGACGGCATAGCTTGCATTCGGTTTGCGCTTCACTTTTTGCAGGGAATCCTACTGTACACCTCGGTATCTGTGTCCAGATTTTATAAAAAAGAAATCCATTAGCATTTATGCTCCGTAAGGCCTCGAAAGACTATATTCTCGGGAAAGACCACAGGAGTCTCAACGTGGCCTACCGCGAGCCGTCCCAGTCAAGTAAACACGATATCACGAGATGCATCCAGATGACAGTCCGTACTCCCATCGCCCGAACCAGATACCGTAACCACCCTTGATGAACAAGAGACTTACAGTACGCCATCGACGACGAGGAGTGCGAGGAGCGCAGTAATGGCCACTTGACGCAGCATTGTTTGTTACCTGAAAATGGGGGCAACTTTGAGGTTCGGAGAAGAAAAGAAATTGGAGGGGCGGCGTCGAAAATGATGGGAGCAGCCCTTGGACGCGTGGGCTGATTCAAAAGGGTGCACACACGCAATCTTCACCTTTACGGCGAGGCACCCCATCACATTTCTATAGCAGCTTCCCCCCAGAAACAAAGGACTACATATGGTTGTCTAGAGATCCAGAGAAAGGTGGGACCGACTACTAGTTGACGGGGCTCTCAGCGTTGCCTTTTGAGGCTTTTAGGCTTCGAGAGTAGGCGGAGTCATGGAGGCGGGGTCCGCAATTTTGCGAGTAGTCTAATTTCGAAGCTTTCGTCATCGACGTACCGATGAAAATAGGGCGTAAAACATGAGGAAGTACAGCGAAGAATGAAATTGCTGTGGCCGCCCACATAGGGCGTTATTGTGTCGGTCTGGTTAGCTATTTTAAAGATTCGTATAAAGTTTAGCGGTAGGCGTAAAGTGCTGTGGCTGATGTGAGACTTATATTGCTGGCAATGTTCAAGAAATAGAAAATGATGGTCGATTGAGAGGGAATTGACTATATGGGATCTTCGAAAACAGAGAACGAAATAACTTGCGTTTTCCCGAACTGGGGTGGTACGTTACATATGTACAGGAGGTCCAGTTTCCGAATATCTTCGGATATACCGACTCATTTGCCTGTCCCACTGGCTACCTTACCACCAGGCCTGCTAGCGATTCCGGACCGATTCAGCGAAGCCGGCATGAGCCCCATCTGGCCTTCAGACTTTGCTAGCAACACCGTCATTTTCAAAGCTGAATTCGGTTCATGAAGAAACGCAGAATCAGCCCCACCTATATATTAGTGGAGGTGAATGTTTCATCTGACATCTGCATAATAGGGATCAGTTTGTAATCGGATAAACCGCGATTCATCCTACTGTAAGTTTCAAGAACGTGAGACCTTTTAGCCGAATTTTCATGCGATACGTTTTTGACTTTCCTTGCCAATTTCACAGCGGTTCCATGTTTCTTTATTTGCGGCGTGAGGTTCAATCATAAATATTTCGTGTTGGTTTATTCCGCCGACAATACAATGAGGCAGAATATGTAGTCTCGCTATTTCCATCTTTGATCGGTACCGATCTCCGCTTTGCATCTCCATTCCACAGCTTGTATATGTCCTGCCTGGAATCCGAGCAGAAAGTGTCCATTGTGGCATCGGAGGACAATTTCACTGAAACGGACTGCGATGCTGAACTGATCGAAAAGATGCTGAGCTCCTACGAATACCCGCGTCATTCGTTTATTCCGATGAAACAGAAATCGCTTGCTAACTTCGGGCTTCCTATTCTTGTGGTTTCTTCGTTTATCACCGATTGAGCTCGAGGCGGGCAATGGGAGAAGGCTGGAGACAAAGGGGAAAGTGACGTAGCCCTCTGTTTACAACGTAGATGGTTCCCCGTGACCGAGTATGGATGACCGAGCCTTTCTTCCAGTTTTGCTTCCATTTATGTAGCACTTCAAGTGTTTTCACAGCCGCAGATCTTAGCCTGTGGATTGCTGTGTCGATGAGAGCATATTGAAAGAGAAAATCTTGTAAATCTTTGCTATGAGTACTAGACAAAGTGCATTGGTATGTATGTTGGTTTGCTCGCATTAATAGCCACTCGCTACACCCCTCCTCTCTCGCCTTCCTTTATGCAGCCATCTGTTTCTCCCTTCCAAACCAGAGAAAGAGAGAGAGGGAGGATTGCCCCCGTGATTCACGGCACGACACTTCGCTCCGCACGTTCTCTTCCTCTTCTTTTACCTCCTCTCCCTCCTCCTCCACCTCTCTCTCTCTCCTCCTCTCCCTCCTCCTCTCCCTCCCCTCTCTCTCTCTTCGCTTCTCTTCTTCTGATCCTTATCACCTCCCCTTTCAACCCCCGTCGCTTTTCCCGCCCGTCGCTGCAATCACGACGCTTGTTTGTGTTGCGTTTGCGATCGCTTTTGACGCGCGTTAGTTTATCGACGTTCTGAATTCGTCAGTGTGCGAAAACTCCCTCCATTTTCTCATACCCACAGTGAAGTTAGCGATAGAGAGAAGACAACGCTTGCTCGACATTCTCTGTTCCGAAGTCGTCAGTGTGTGAAACTCCCACCATTTTCTCACAACCACAGTGGTTTGCAATCGAGAGAAAACAACGCGTGTTCGACGTTAATTTTAAAAGCGTTCAAATCGTTGCACAAATGGCGTTACGTTGTGCGGATACGTTGTGCGTCCGTGACGTTTAGTTAGATTGCGCCATCCTCGTTAAAATGTTTCCCATTCTTGCAGCCATGCCTCCCGTGGCACTGGGCACGAGGAATAGCGAAAAAGAGCCCATGTGAGTTTCATTTTCATTATTTTTTTGCAATGAATTTCCTGTTCACGCAATGAATTCATTGGAATCGTCATAGAAATTTCAGTGCTGATTTTACGATCGACGAAGATCTCGAGGATGTTAAAAGACGGGTTCGGACCACGTTTCATGATTTTTTATGCACTGCCGAGTTATATCTAAAATAGTAATGCCAAATAAAGCCGATATGAGTGGCATAGTTCTTCTTTTCAGGCCAAGCGAGCAAGGATATTACGAATACTAACGAGCATCGGGATCTGCGCTGCGCTTGGAGCCGTGCTGCTTGTAGCATGGTTTATTATACATGCTGCGGGCTCCCAACATACAATAGTGAGTGTTTCGCCAATTTTCATACGTTCATTTTTAATGCGTTTGAACCCTGAACAGTAGTTATGTGGATTGTATTTGGAAATGTGTAGCTTTCCATGATATATGATTTCGAGACCTGCACAGTGTTAATTATACAGGGTGGAAATGAGAAGTATTGTCGGCGGAATAAACGTTCCGGACTGTGCGCTCATCGCCCTGCGATCTCTCCCTCACTGTTCTCTCGTTTCTCTAACAGCTAGACAACGAGAGCACAATGG
>JACMIG010000907.1:9448-25003 GCA_014805385.1 Levipalatum texanum
AATTAAAGTCAGTTTAGTTCGTGCTATATATTTTGCACTGAAAAGGAGCAACACGTGAAATGCTGAAACAGCATACATAGAACATATTTACCTTCACAACCCCAAACGTGCATGCCTTGAAATCAATCGTACTCAGAGAAACCGAATTTCAAATCGCCGATGTACCATTACTTTCCGATCAACCTAATACATCAGCGTCAGTCGCTGGGCATGAGGCGACCTAGCCACCTCGGGGAGCGCCCGCCATTTCTTTTACCTTGTTTATATGCATTCTTGCGCGCGCGATCATGGAGCGACTTTTAGGTCATTATTATGCCTGTCCGTGACACAGCGTATTTTTTCCTCAGAAACTTGACGTCAGACTGTTGTGAGGCGTAGCTGAAGGGAATCGTATAAGCTTGCCCCGATAATAAACCCGCCCATCAAATTCACGCTTCCCTGATTGAAAGGCGGTCTTATCGTGTTAATGCTCATTATCACTTGCTTATAATCGCAACATTTGATGCGTGGAATCGAGCTGCCTGCGTCTTGCTGTCTTCCTTGTTGATGGAGGCTTAAGGCGCCCGTGCTCATGTTGCCTGTTATCACCAGGGGCGCTTCCCGAAACGCCTACGAATGTTATTGGCCATTGTACATAATCATTGGAATCGGAGACCTCCGCTCGAAGCACCGTCATTTCTCCGTCTCTTTCTCTCCCTCTCCTTTTCACTGATTCATTCGACGAGATTGACCAGGGAGAAGAAGGAGGAGCATTGGAGACGCGCCGTGAGAAACAGTATCATCTCTCCGTCGTGCTCACTTCTCTCTTTCATAGTAGTTTAGGCCGCCTAATATCCTAAATTTTCGTATTGTCGGCGGATTAAACGCTCCGGACTGTACACTCATCGCCCTGCTAACTCTCTCCACTGTACTCTCGTTTTTCTAACCGCCAGACAACGAGAGAACAGTCGTAAATTGATCAATTAATTACTTTGCAAAATGCTCGTGTATGAAAGGGAGATGTACGAGTCGTTGGTTTCGATAGCCAACGGTTCTCTCCCGCCCTCGTTTCAGTTTGCAATCTCAGTTGAATCACGATCCGCCTTCACGTTGCACGCAGGATTATGTCGTTTTCCCCCCTTCCCACGCCTGTCTTCTTCTCCTTGACTATGACTGACATCCTGACCACTTGCCTCGCCCTCTTGACTCATCGCAAAAAATCAGCTGGTACAGGGTGTGTGGGTCTCGGGGGTTGTTCAAAAGAATGGAAACGGTGCAAAAGCGACGGTATTCCATGACACAGTGCGCTCTCTTTTCGTTAATCACGATTTCTTTCCCCTTCTCTTATTTTTTCCGGCGCTCTCGCCTTTTTTCGATTGCTTCCTCGACGTTCCCGACTTCGATCGGGTGGGGGGGGGACTGCATTCTCAACTTTTCTGGGAGGGGGGAATCCCCAATGTCTTCTTATCTTTATTGCGGGGACGTTATCGGGGGGATTTCTCGCTGGGGTGGACGCTTCTGCGAACGCGCTGATTGCCAATGAGACGGGCCTCGATACAATTTCGGATCATTTGGGGGGCATTTCTGATTGGTCTTGGGGGCCTGAAATTCACTGCGAAATCGCGCATTTTCCTACATTGCATTTTGAAGGTCAACAACAAGGCCTTGAAGTAATTTTTTGGCAAGGTTGTGTACCCTGTTAATTGCCTCTTACCCATGAGTGTCGCAGAGTATTGGACGTCATTACTCGGCTAAAGTCGTACCATCTCTCATTCTTTGCCTCGTGGCGCCAGTCCTCTCTGATCTGTCTTGTACTTATAGCGACCTGTCACTCATTCCCCCCGATTCTTTAGTCTCGCCCGTAATCACACCTTTCGGTTTCCCGGGCGCACTATCAACCATTGCTGCAGTGGCCCGAGAGTCCAAGAATGTTTATGAAATGAGGGCGCACTGTTGTATACATCGGCATTGGCTTCATATTCCGTTGGACGTCATACAAACCGATATTTACATTCCTCTCTCTTTTCCTTTACTTTGCCTTTTGGTATCTGTACCGTGCGTTCAGTGTCTTTCAAGGAGTCATCAAAACAGAGCAGGCCAACCTAGAGCAGCGATCCCGACGTTTTGTGGAACTCGGCATCCACGTTTTCTCGACTCCTAGTTAGAGTTGCTCCGGATCAGGGATGATGTCCACGAGGGCATTTCAGTGTCTCTTAGAATATTCTCTTTGACGATACATTGATTTTAGGTACATATGTCTTCTTTGCTTCGAATTGTGGCTTTTAGTGTCGACGCTCTTCCTTTGCCTGCTGTCCATCTTGTGTCTTCCTCGCTGCTTCTCATTTCGCAGCTCCATCCCATTTATCACGGGGGTCAGTAGTAGCCTTCCGCGACTACGAGAGCCATTGGCATGCCAAGAATGGCTCTCAATGTTCTCGGTCCTCTTGGCGCCTCCTCAATTGCTATGTCACTCTTTGATCATGGTGACACTATGAGAGGTGATCTGGTCCATTCTTTAGTCTTCCATGGTGGAGGTAAATATAGCACCAGGGTCCTTTCGACGACTCTTCACAAGGGTCTCATGTCACTAAACACCTCTTCCCATTAGCACCTCCTTTGTGCTTGTTATTGTTACTGCGCTCATTATCAACCATGGGCAAAGACAAGGAATCTCGCGTGATGGTAATACGAACGGCGGCTCTTACACTGACAATTACACACCACCGAGCCATTTCCGGTCACCCGCTGGTCACAGATCAAAAAACTGTGTAAGCATCTCTTGCACCCTCCCTCAAGAGCCGAATATTTGTGGTTCCTTTTTGTTTTCCGCACGGACTCACCTCTCCCTCCACTGTTTCTCGCTGGTCACGTAGCCCTCTGCAAGCTACAACAAGTTGAGAACGTTGCATCAGAAGCAGAAGTTCCTCTTCTCGAGCTCAACATGATCTGAAAATTCGGCGTGCAGGAACCGGGGTGCACTGTGAACTCCACTGTTGTCGTCGGCTCACCTGGTCACTCACTACAGGAGCAACACAGTGGAAGTTTGCCGTTTTTGCACTTCCTCCTTTCCGTCCCCGTTCTAGGGTTCGGGGTGTCCGTAATGCGCCGAAATGCGGAGGGACTGTATAGGCCTGTAGGCTTCGTGCCTGGTGGCACCAGTATATCTGCCCCCATGGCCTCGGATAAAGGGGTCTCCCTTTATCCGAGGGTGAAGGCGGCTCCTATTCATAGGCGCCTTTTGTGTGTGTGCAAGCTGTTCTCGGCTGTTGTTGTTATGATGGAGGGATATCTTGGGCTATTGAGGAAGAGCGATAGAGGCTACTACCAATGTTTGGGTGTCGGATTCCACTGGGATCTACGCTCGGGATAGCTTCTTCTTCTTTGAGGAGGTGTTAAAACTCTGCTAAAGACTGGCAGGAACGTTTTGGCATCATGCCAATCTAAATGAGGCTGTATGTTTCATATCTCGGCGTCTTAAACTGCCTGATTGTCATTCGTAAACGAAAATGGTGCTCCCAAGAAGTTCGCTGCCAGTTCTGCTCGATTTAGCGCGTTTAATTAATATTTTACTTCCTCATCACTTCCTCTCCTACCCGGACACAACGAACGTTTACGCTATGATTTGTTGCGATGGGGGAGAGGAAGGGGGGAGGAGGGATAGCAGGGGAGGAGGAGGAGGAGAGCGGTGGGAGAAGAAGAGTGCCCCGGCACTCTCGTCAGTAGCAGCACTTTTTGCAGCTGCCAGCACACACTGTTCCCCTCCCCTTCCTTCGTTCTTCATAGTGCAGGAAGGGAGCAGTGACGAGATCACTCTTTGAGAAATTTCAAAGACGAGAAATCGGGGTGGGCAACGAGGACGGAGACTGTGGAAGAGTAGGTCTCCCATAAACTACAGTGCCTACCAATATAGTACCTACCATTTTTGAGTTTAGGAAATAATTCCGATAATTAAATAAGGTCCGTTGAATTTCTTCCTCAATTTTTTTACATCACGTTGTTTTGGCATATTAGCTGAAAATTTAAAACATCATGAAAACTGGGTAAGACCTGAGTCAGATCAACGTCGTCTCAGAGAGTGCAAGCCTCTCGAACCTCGTAAACCAACAGATTCACAATAGACGGGGAGCCCGTACTCATCCCGTGAAACTCATCCCGCCCTGTTTGACAAGATGACTCAAATATGCGCGACATTTTCACAAGTCGATTTGCGGGGGGGGCCCCCCGGCCCGGGGGTGCGGCCCTCGAGGGCACCTGCCAGTTGAACCCGTGGGTGGGTGACGAAGCGTCGGGCTGCACGCTCTTCATTAATGAGAACTGTAATATTGTTCGTTGTAGGGATATTGAAGGATGGATGCAATAACAATGGAATAAACTGTTATACATGTGCTCCGGCGGTGACGAAGGCGAATAAGACGAGGGATACGTCGTGGTAGATTCCCTGGCCAAGGACGAGGGAAGAAGTTACGGCCACGACAACGGCAAGGAAGACATCGAAGATGATAGAGAGGAAGGAGGAGTTACGGTCGAAGAGAGCAGCCAGGGAGAGACGATCCATCTGGGAGGGAAGAATCAGCCCCCTTCCCCTTCCCCCTCCACTCACCTTTATCTTGAACGAGTTCTTGACGAAGGGGAGGACGGTGAGGTTGTAGTAGTACTTCTTCTTCGTGTGGGAGACTCTCCTCGGGAGAAGGTCGAATACGTGGGGAGCGTTGTGGAGGGCGAGGTCCGCAGAGACGAGGCGATTGGCTATTTGAATCCTCTCGGCCTCAGAGGCGGAGGGAGGAATGAGGTCGGTGACGGGAGGAAGGGTGGAGGGGCGGGAAGAGGACTCGGGTCGACGAGGACGAACGGGGGGAATATTCTCGATGTGGGCCTCGAAGGTGACCTCGGAGGGCGATTCCCCTTCGTGGGGGTGGCGGACGATGCTGCGGAGACGCTGGGAGAGGCCGGCCACTCCCCCTGGAGTGGATACACCACGGAGGGCAGAACGTGAGAGGCTGAGAGAGAATGAAGATGAGGAAGGGGGATTACCTGGTCCTGTTGGCACCCGCACGGAAGACATTAACAGGGGCAGAGAGGAAGGAGTGAGAGTCGTTCGAGGAGGCGGAGGAAGGTCGTTCTGGCCGAGGTGGCCGTTGAGAAGTCGAGGGATGCCCCGCCAGAGACTCCATCACCTCAACAATTAACTATTGTATTCTAGTGAAACCAGGATGGCTCTTCAGCTAAAAGAACGGAACCTCTTCGTCGTCGCTGTCGACAGTCTCGGGAATGACCTGGAGTAGGGAGGTGGAGGGGGGAAGAGAAAGGGGAGTACCTGGAGAGGGACGGCGGCAGGAGAGGCGTGGGTGAGGATGGTGACGTTGGGCCTCGAGTGATGTCTCGGCCTCAGTTGCATTGTCCCCGATGGAGTGGTGTACGGAACCATATTCAGGGCCTGCAGACACTCATGATTCGAAAAATATGAAATGTTGCTCACATCTGCGTACTGTTCGATTCTCCGGATTGCGATTTCGTGCTGAAAGAATATAGATTAAATATTTAAGAGAAAAAGATAAAAAGATCGGTACCCGTTTGGTGATGAGAATGAGTTGCTCGGCGCTCCCCAGGGGAATCATCGTCGCCGTTCCTGCAATTTCATCCAGACTAATTATTCTAATTCTATGCTTTCAAAATGGTGGCAAATAGAAACGTCTAATAAATAAATCGCACCAACCGAGTTCGTCAAAAGTGTACGCGAATATGTGGCCGTTCTCGTCTTGGAAGGTGTGGGTTGCGCCCTGGAATAGTGGTTAGAAGGAAACTCCCCTCCATATCCTGTCCATATCCCGATCGGAACGATAAAGATAAAAAAATATGGAGTAGAGATACCGGCGAGCTGTCTTCGGGTCCTCTGGCAGAGTGGCCTCCCGAGAGTTTCATGAGCTTCGTCACCAGCATCGCATCTGAACAGTAGAGATGAAGGGGGATTTCGAGGGTGGTCGACCATGAGATCCAAGGGTGTCGATCATTATACCCGCAGTATCTGAATCGGGCATCATGAGAGGACTTCTTTGCAGCCAATATGAGATCAGTTCCCTCATCTCTTCCTGTGACAGGTCGCCTCCATTGCCGAGGCCTTCAGAGTAAGGAATTGAGAAAGAAGTAAGAAGAGGACTCACTGGTAGGCCCGAGGGAGGTCGAGGGCACCTCCGATAGATCCATCTCCCCTCCCTGCATCCATTGATAACGGGTACGAATCAGAGTTACCTCTTCATCAGGCTCTCCTTCCTCAGCGTAGTAACAAACAGTAGCATCGTTTGTCTTTGAAGGGGACGGGTTTTTGCCAACTTCGACATCGACATCGTCCTCGTCTTCAGAAGCCTCCGAGTCGTCCTGAGAATATAATTAAACGACAAGTGATCGGATACATACATTATCTTGTTGTTGCTCCTGTGCCTCGTCGATAGAGGTATTCTCATCTCCGTAGTCTCCATTGGCCATCACTTCGTCCTCGATCCCTTCTTCGATGTCATCCGGAGGAACGGCGTGAACAAGAATCTCTTCAATCGTGAACATGTCTTCTCCGCCTTCGAATTCCATTTCATCAGGTGCCTCATTTTCGTCTTTCTCTATCGCTTCTTTGCATGAATTGACATCCTGGGATTTCTGAAATGTATGTCACAGGAACAAATCAAGCAAGTCCAATTTACCTCAACACTTTTACAGGAATGAGACGTGCAGTTCAGATTTTCTCCAACGGAAATGGCAATCTAAAACTACGACATTCGAGATCAATAAAAGACACAAACCTTGGAGCTTCCGAAGGACTCTTTATCGACAGAGTGGAGAATGGGCTCGCTGAGTTTCCTCTCTATGAGTGGATGGTGGCGGGGTCGAGTGGAAGGACGAGACGATCGACCGGCCCTCCCTCCCTCCAATCCACGCCCACTCCACAACCAAATCGCCCACTCACAGTCGAATGGACATCGGCGTGGAAGGAGAGGTTGGACGCCGTCACTGCCGACGGAAACTCGCGACTCGGGGCAGAGGCCCTGTAACCGAGCCCCTCCTAGTCATCGGTCAATATTTTACGCACCTCCTTTCATTTCTCCGGTGTCTTCTCCAACTACGACTTCGCTCCTCGGCGTCCTGCAGTACCCGTTCACTCTATTCAGCCACTACACTCACCTCAATGGTGATTCCCTCGTCATCGGTCCCGATTCGTCTTTCCATCCCTCGCATTTCGATCATCTCGTAGAATCGCTCGTAAAGATTTCGATCGATCTGACACCGATTCTCAAAGTGAAGGAGAAAGGGTACATACGTGCATAGCAGAGACGTGACGAGCGTTGGCTCTTCTTTGCTCCGCCAGCAATTTATGGGGCTCCTTCGGTTTCGTCACAATCGTCGGATCACTCGAATCGAAGACCTGTGTGAGCGACTTGAAAAGGAGAGCCCCGGGTACTATACCTTGTGGAGGTAGATTACGAGAAGCTTCACAGAGATGAACACGAACGTTATCAATCCTGTGCAAAGTGTCGAGAGCGGTACGAGAAAACACAAACCTAGGTATACGAATAAAAATGCAGATGAGAATCCCGTAGAGAGAAGTCCCACGATTAGAGGGAAGACGAAGAAGAGAAGCCACAGGTAGAGGTGGACTGCATTGCAGAAGGGTGAGTGCGTCGGCTCGTAGTACCATCCACCCGTCAGGGATGCCCAGATTCCCTGAACAAATGAGTCGTTCGTTTGTTACCTAATTATCAGTTATAGTAACATTACAAACCTGACGGGTGATTTCCATCATGTGCTCTCCCCAAGTCATTGTCGACTGCTACTGCATTTATTTGTTGCTTCACAGCATGGCACTCGGGAATCGATCTGAGAGTGAGCAAATTAATCTATATTAATTAAGATTATGAATTTGATTGAAAAAAATATGACTAGGAAGAAAAATCGAAGAGATGCGAGCGACCACCCCAAGCGATCGCAAACTGTGCTATATAAATAACTTTTTCACGGAATGATAGATGTAAGTAGGATCTTCACAGATCAAAATATCATTCCAAAGGATGGTCGTTTTTTTTTAGCAAAGTGAGCATGAAAATTTAAGTAATATTTTCACGAACAGGCATGTAATTTTGACAATCGCAAACTGAAATGTCAATCGCATATTGGAACGTGAAATGTAAGTGTTGCAAATTAAACTTCCCGAAAAATACGCTATTTTTTCTGCACAAATTCAGACGGAGCTGTTTTTCGATCCTTAAAATGTGATTATCAAATTGCATTTTGTCAATGGCTTCAAAACCCGTAAATTCTATCTCGTTCGATGCATTTTCATAGTGCTCAGTTCGTATTGTATAATCGTAATATTCAGCAAGAATGGGAACAGAGTGGAAGCCAGACGAAGAAGAGCTCAGACAAGTTTGCCACCAAACCTGCAAGTATCCCAACGTATATTGTAGGTTCTCACTCTCTTGGAGAACTCGCAGTCGGTGAACACCGAGTTGCAACGGCAAGTACAGGAGGTCAGTTCTCGCATTGTAGAGTTCTGTAAACTTTCATTCAGAAGCTTAATTTACTCAATGGACACGAACGATTCGGTTGCTATCTTGCATTTATTCTTGGTACATTGACGCAGGAGCAGGTTTTCATAAAAAGTTTTACGAATGATATTTAGTTAACAACAGGTTGCAAATCGATCCGTAGCGGGAATCATCCTGAAAAACACCATGCGGTCGCAGTGGACGAAATTATCTCCAGAGATAAAGGACTATATCAGAAACAAGGTGTGGCCCGATCAACGTAACTGCTAACAATCATTTAAGGTCCTTATTGCAATCGGCGACGAATCCCCTCTCATCCGAGCCACTGTAGGAATTATTCTAACAACAGTTGTTGTTGAAGAAGGGGTCGATGCATGGCCTTCTCTTCTACCAACTCTCAAGGAACTTCTCCGATATAATGAGAAGCCACATCTACAAGAGGTACTTGACGCCATTTGACGAGATAATATCTTATTTGAAAATTGTCCTTGAAATGCAAGTATAAAAATGATGGCTTTAATAGGGTTCTCTCGGCGCACTTCAAAAGATTTTCGAAGATTCTGGAGATCGGTTAGATCGAGAAGTGCACATCGAGCCCATTTTGCCCGATATCCTTCCATTCTTTTCGTCCCCTTCGCCGAGAATGAGGTAACGTCAGACAGATTGATCAAAGACGAGGGGCATAGAATTAATGGTTGCCCGGCCAGACCCTGTTGCGGGTGAAAGCTTGCGGGTGAATGAAGCAAAATAGCTCATTTCTGGCCTGATTTTACTCTTTACTCATGTAAAAACGTCCTTAATTCGGCAGTTCAGGCCCCTTGCGGGTGAAAGTTTGCGGGTAAGAGTAGTCAGCAAAACGGGTACCATTTTATCTATGACGAGGGGCACCTTTCAGGGGCTTAGCGATGAATTCGATCAATTGCATTCTCATGGTCCACGACGACCCCATCCACCACGTCATCGATCAATTTCTTCACGTTTTATTTGCCCGTGCTCACGACGATGATGAGGTTTGAAACTACAATTATACAATTAGAACTCGAAGAAAAAAGGAGTAACCACGGAATTTTCTATGCTGAAGCGAATCGTATCTCAACGGTTCTCTAACTTAGATATTTGATAGTTGGGAGCCAATGCACTCGTTCTTCCAGGAAGTGATCAAACAACTCTGCCGTTCCCTCACTCTTCTTCTCGAATCTCACCTCGAGAAGATGACTCCGTATCTGCCCAACGTCATCGACTACCTCATCACAAAGACCAGCGTTCGTTTCTCAAATTTCCATAATTCCATCTGTGTAAAATTGCCCTTGAATGACACTCCTCATTCGATGCCCATTTTCCCTGCAGGATGCATCGGAGTCCGTGGCGTTGGAGGCATGCGAGTTTTGGCTAGCACTGGCAGAGAATCAGAAGTTGGCGTATTCCCTTCTCGGCCCTTTCCTCCCCCGACTTCTCCCCGTCCTTCTTCACTGCATGAAATACTCACAGAGCGAGATCATGATGATGAAGGTCAGTATATATTGATCTAAAATGTAACAATGTTTACGTTAATACCAGCGGGATCCCACCGCCTTCGGCGGTTGGTCCCCTGTACCGGTGGGTATTATCAACAAAAAATTTCATTCCGAGTTGACTGGTAGTCATTTTTGGCCAAACACACAGACACATTAGCCTTTTGTATAGCAGTAGAAGATTTGTTTTTTTCTCTCAATGGCCAACAGTAATTTGAACATTGCAGGCGGACGTCGAGGAAGAGGATGCAGCGGTGCCCGATCGACCGGAAGACCTCAAACCTCGCTTCCATAAATCAAAAGCTGTCAACAACGAAGACGACAACGACGAGGACGACGACGACGATTATTCGCCTGATTGGTCCGTCAGAAAATGCGCCGCCGCCTCCCTCGACGTCTTCTCAGCCCTCTACAAGGTGCCTCTCTGTAGGGGAATGGAGGAGTGAGTGGAGTGTTGCAGGACGAGTTCCTCCCCCACCTCGTGCCCCTCCTCAAGGAGATGCTGGGATCGAGTGAGTGGGAGGTGAAGGAGTCGGCGGTGTTGGCCCTGGGGGCAGTGGCGGAGGGCTGCATTGATGGAATGACCCCCCACCTCCCCGAGCTCATTCCCTTCCTCCTGTCGCTGATGCACGAGAAGAAGGTAACTCCTTTGTTCGTAGACGTTCTCCATTGGTGGCTGCAGCCCCTGGTACGGGCAATCACGTGCTGGACTCTCTCTCGCTACTGCCACTTCGTCCTGGAACAACCACCTGATGTCTTCTTCGAGAAGTTGCTCAAAGAGGTACTATTGGTTAAACTTTCCAAAGACGCCCTATCAGAAGGACTAATGTTCTCAGATGGTTGCATTCATTACAGCTGTTAACTCGTATCCTCGATGGCAGTAAGCGAGTACAGGAAGCAGCGTGTTCTGCATTCGCCACCTTCGAGGAGGAGGCCAACGTCAAACTCGTCCCCTACCTACCGTAGGCTCTCTTCCCCGTGGTCCACACTAATTAACGTATTTCAGGGACATCATTCGCACACTTGTCTCTGCGTTTAACTACTATCAGGTACCTGCATTATTTTTATAACACTCAAATCAGTGAATAAATGCTATCCTGGAGCACAAAACTATGCTGCACCCTAAGGGTGTACTGGCAATAAAAGCGGTACCCGTATGGAATAGCCCGTAGCATCAGCAATAAAAGGAGCTATCGGTAATGTCCCTATCATAGAGTTTTATGGAAGAAATTTTCGAAAAACGTTAGCAGCACCCCCCTTCAGCCAGGGAATAGGATGCATTTATTCACTGATTCAAATAATATTGTACACTAACTATTTTACTCAATTTTCAGGCCCGAAATCTGCTGATTTTATACGATGCTGTTGGGACTTTGGCGGACTCCGTTGGTGAGCACTATTATTATTTGGCTGTGCCATTCGATATAATGACAGGCAACCAACTGGCCAATCCACAATACATCGAAGCTCTCATGGTGCCGCTGATGAACAAACTGCAGACGCTTCCCGAGGAGGACCGGGTACTCTCTCTCTTGCCCAGTCCCCTCTCATTCTCCTCTCCAGGAACTGTTCCCTCTCCTGGAATGCATCGGCTCGGTGGCCACTGCCCTGGGCGACGCCTTTACTCCATACACCTCGGCCGTCTTCCGTCGCTGCTCGGGTATCATCAGTGAGTCCCTCCCCCCCCCCTCCCTCCCTCCTTCTCCTCCCTCTCCTCCTCTCCAGCTCGCTGTCTCGATATGTCGGCGGCGCACGATGCCAATCCAGAGGGGACGGAGTCGCCCGATAAAGACTTCCTGATCGTGGCCCTCGATCTGATATCTGGCCTGGTCTCTTCCCTCTCCCCCGACCACACGAATCCTCTCATCACGGAGATTCAACTTGTCGTCATTCTCTTCCGATGCGCCGTTGTACGTCATTTCATTGCATGCATACACAATCACGAATCGTAGCGAATAAATATTGACAATATGCAGGATCCGCTGAACGAGGTGCGGCAGTCTTCATTCGCGGTGCTCGGAGACCTCGTCAAGAACTGCTATCACCAAGTTCTTCCAGTCGTCCGTCAGTTTCACTTCTTTTACAATTATTGATTGCTATGACAACTAATATAATGAATTAATTATAGACAACTTCATTCCCATCCTGATGACCAACTTGGATCTAACGAATGTTTCCGTGTGCAACAACGCGACATGGGCACTGGGCGAGGTCATTCCTTCCCTCTCCTCCCTCCTCCTTCCTCCCTTCCATTCTTTCCCTTTCAGATCGCCATTCGTGTGCAGGGAGATATGAAGCAGTACGCCACTGGGCTGACGCAACTCCTCGTTATCATCATGGCCAAGGAGAATGTCCAGAAGACTCTACTCGAGAACACGGGTACTCCCCCTCCCTCCCCCCCCCTCCACATCCTATGCCCCTCCCTCCAGCCATGACTCTCGGTCGCCTCGGTATCTTCTGTGCAGAGGAAGTGGCCCCGTATCTGCACATGTTCATTCGCCCTGCTTGCTATGCCCTCCGTAACATCCGCGACAACGTGGACAAGGAGACGGCCTTCCGTGGCCTCTGCTACATGATCAACCTCAACCCCCAGGGAGTCATTGCTGTGAGTGGAGGGGGAGGGAATGGAGAGGAAGATCCCTCTGCAGGACTTCGTCTTCCTCTGTGATGCCATTGCCTCGTGGACTCAGCCCCCCGAGGACCTTCGTGCCATGTTCAAGGCCGTCAGTTTCCCCCCTACGAGGAGGGAGATCATCCCCATTCAGATTCTACACGGTTTCCGTGCCACAATGGGAGATGCCAACTGGTCTCAGTTCACGTCTCAATTCCCTGAGATACTTCGTCATCGTCTGGCAGTTCAGTATGGCCTGTGACGTCGGTGCCTCCCTCCCCTCCCCTGTTAGATACTCCCCTACGCGCATTGTATGTGCTTAACTACTTTGCGTATGTTGCATGATGTGTTGAATAATGTTATCTAATGTGGGATACGGTATGTCCTAAAGTGGGTGTCAGAGTGGCTGCGCCCGTGCCCCGTCTTCTCCTCCCTCCCCCCTCCCCTCCCGCGGTCCCCTGTACACTCTCCTGGTCCCTCCCCCCTCCCCCGGCCCCATGCACTCATCTCCTTTGCCGTAACTAACAAGTGATTCACTACCTTTTTATATACGCTTTATTGTTAGTCCTGTATACCTCTTTTTTAATGATTAGTCTGAAATAGTATGCCGTAGTAGTTAGTGTCCATGATTGGTGGGTGCAGTTATTTGTTATACGAGTTGGTCGTCTCTTTTCCCCACGGGAATCTCATCTCCCCCTGGTCTTTCGTCCCCTTCCCTCTGCTTCTCCTTTTCACTTCCCCTTCCCTTCCTCCCTCATCCTTCCGGGTACTCCGATGACCATTGTTAAAATTACTAAATTATTCCAGATGAGCTCGTTTGTGTATGCGCTGTTGAAGAAGGTTGCTATGTACTGATGGTTGTACTCGGGCCTTCTCCCTCTGTCATCTTGTATACTCGCCGAGCATCCACGATCACATATTATGCAAATGTGGGCAATTAAAGTATTCACGAGATTAGGCTCGTGAATCTGCAACTTTTCTGTGGGGGTCACTTCAAATTGTGTTTCTGTTTGTGTCGTCCATCGTATAAACACTCATTATAACACGTCCACTGACTATCGGACATGCAAGAAGTTGCCTCCTCTCCGGATTCCAGAGGTAGGGTATAAAAGAATGAGGGGAGGAGGAAGGGGAGAGCGATGGGGACTCCTTCCCTCCCCACCTGTCTCGTACTATCGGCTGCCATTGCATCAGGTACTACAAGCTTGTGAAATGGCCAGCTGTGGTTGAGGGTGCGCCCTCGTCTCTCTCCTCCTCTTCCTCCCCTTTCTCTCCACAAACATCGACTACATCGAGAGCACCGCCCGCATGGAGATGGCGTTGGTCGAGGTTCTCTCCTCTCCTCTCCACTCATCTACTCCCTCTTCCCCAGGACCAATCGTCTCTGCTCTGGAAGGAGCTCCTTTCCCTCTCCTCCTCCGGGGCCTTTTCCATCCGACGATCCCGTTCATCCGTCAAGGGCGCGTCTCTTCCCCCTCTCGATAGACTCCCTTGCAGAGTATTCCCTGCCCTCGGGGAAGGACTCGTCGTACGTCGTGGAGATGCCCCAGTACGGATACGCCTACACCAAGATGAAGTGTTGCTGTGCCTTGGAAGGGGCGGCGGCAGTCGAGGGACTCAGAACCAATGCCGCCTGTCCACGGGGGAGACACGGGCCACAGGGACCACCAGGGGAGGAGGGGGAGGAGGGAGAGACGGGACTCCCCGGCCTTCCCGGTCTCCCCGCCCCTCCCCCCGTCCTATTCCCCCTCCCATGTCACTTCTGCCCACAGGGACCACCCGGAGCCATCGGACCTCCAGGTACTCCCCATTCCCTCTCTGTCTATGCCTGCAAGGGCTCACTGGACCTCCTGGGAACTGCGGAGTGAAGGGGAGACAGGGCGACCCTGGGCTACATGGACTGCCAGGAAAGCCTGGACCGACGGTGGGAGAGAGGAGGGAGGGAAGGTGGAAGGGGGAGTGGTTGAGGGAGAGGCGGGACGATGCGGAGGCAAAGGAGGAACGGGGGTCAAGGGAATTAGTGGAAGGGATGCACTCAAGTACAGCAAGGGAGCACCTGGGAAGAAGGGACAGTGTGGAGCCATGGGAGGTGAGGGAGGGAGGAGGGGAGGGGAGAAGGGGGAGTTGCAGCCACTGGAGGACAGGGAGCTATGGGTAGAGTGGGGGAGACTGGGCCAGTCGGGGAACGAGGAGCGATGGGGACACAGGGACTGAAGGTGAGGAGTGGGGAGGGAGGGAGGAGAGATGCCCCTGCAGGGATCGTGTGGAGTCATCGGGCCACCTGGCAAGCATGGAGCACAGGTCAGAAGGGGAGGGAAGAGAGGGAAGGAGGGAGAGGTTGAAGGGAGCCCCGGGAGCAGATGCAGACTACTGTCCCTGTCCCCCCAAGAGTGGACCAACCTACGAGAGTGCAGTGTCGACCATGACGAAGAGTAGCGTGTACTCGACAGGGAGGAGGAACTCTTCCCCTCGATTCGTCCTCCCTCAGACATCGCCCTTCCCCCTCCTTCAGTCTCCCTTCTACAATGGGGATCAGCGGCCGAAGCGACGATTCATCAACGACTTATTCACTTCCAACGACGCCTGATTCGTATTTATCAGTTAAATCAGTTCAATTATGCGTGAGAAATATACGCTGTATGTTCAAATCTACTGGGAATCTGTTTGATGGCATGCGTGATCAATCTATACATAATACCAGATAGTGGGAGATGACACAAGTATTGGGTAGTCGAGTGGGTGAATGATCAGTAGTTCCTGGCCTGGAGAGGAATATTCTCCTCCCTCCTCCCCTTTCCGTTCCTGCGAGGCGTCGCCTCCATGGACAGAGTCCTCTCCATGTACTCCTGCAGGGACCATGGCGGCCGCGAGGCGCGCGCCCGGGCGGGCGCGGGGCGGGCGGGGGGGGGGGGGGGGGGGCGGGGGG
>JACMIG010000908.1:0-25002 GCA_014805385.1 Levipalatum texanum
CTCTCTCGCCCCTGTTTCTTACTCTGATCGACTGCTGCATCTGGGTCTTAAATCACTAGAATACCGAAGAGCTATAAGAGATCTAGTATTCATCCACAGATGTATCCACGGTCATGCACTATTAGACACTTCTCTCTTGTTCACCTTATCCCCCCTCCAACGGTCGACACGTTTCGGACACAGACTTAGACTATCTCTTCCTTTCGTGCCACCAGGCATTAAAAGAACCTCGTGCGTGTCAAGAGTAATCTCAATCTGGAACGATCTTCCCGGTCACATTGTTACTTGTGATCGTAGTGATGTATTCCGAAGATCAATTCTTGCTTTAGATCCGGAAATTATAGTTCCTCAAACTTTGATTTCTGAATAAGGGCCACCACCCAACATAAACCCGAGATTCGTTTTACGACGGGATACAAATCAACCACTCTCATGAACCTTTCCCCCGTCAACCCACTACCCCCATCACTCACCCCCAATGTTGATAAAAGATATATATATATAATACAGTGGTAATGTTGCTCAATACGAATATGTTTCGGAAAATAATATAGTCACCCCGTGGGTTCTGCACAATAACGAGTTGTGTATGTACATTCGTGTGCTTTCTCTGCCCTATCGTAAAATGGTTCCGCCACACTGACTGATTTGCACGCATCTGAATGTAGGATATATTTTGCATCTTCTTCAACAACTTTATTCCGGAATTCAGCCTCGAGAAGCTTGGAAATGCTTCCTTGCAGCCTCGATCGATCGAGCGTAGTGGTATTGAGCAAAACGGTGGGCGAAGTACGGTCCATAAGCCGCTCGCATCTTTCCACGGTGCTTGGCGTAGATGCCTGTAATTGCGTTATCTTTTAATTAACTGGTGTTTAATTACCCATGCCGTTGACTTGGACGAGAAGTGCAGCGAAGACGATGAACATGATCACCTTTGTGTCCATTTCAACGGTGAGTGACGAATGTCTCATTCTTTATATACCCGTGTGAAGCGGAAGTAAGCTTCAAAGAAGCTTCATTGCCCTCATACGACGTCGATGATCTTGCTACGTTTTCCTTGTAGTCGCATCCTTGAATGAACCAAATGATGTTAGATTTATCCTTGTTCGGATCAACCATCGGACGGATTACGGTAGTTTGACGAATGACCTCTTTGCTCCGGCTGATTATTTATCACGCATTCCTCTGCACGAATCACATCATGTGTCTAATCATTCTCTGGAAAGTGCTAACAAATGACGGTGAAGGAAATGACGCCCCTACAGTAAGATCAGTGAAATCTTTGTATAATAGATCCACTTTTCTCCTCTCCCTTTAAACTTTTTCAAGTGCTGTATTCTCTAATTGACCATTCCAATTCGTTCACTTGCTCGCATTTCATTCACAACATCCGCACAAGGTAGTCTGCGCGTGGGTACTCATGCAGGCTGACTAACCACGCACGTACATTGAGCGACAGCGACTCGTCGTAAGCACAATTTTCTTAGAAAACTTGCTTCAAAACAATTTGGTGTGTGATAGAAACAGAGGTTGTTGTGTGCAGTAATGGCCTTCGTGGGAAGAACTTTCCGAACAGAAAGGCGTGAAGAACGTGTTCATTGATTATCTGCATAATCAAATCAGTGTTTTGGCTACTGTCGATAATTTTATCGCGAGAACTTGCTGTTCTTGCATGTCTTACATTACTGGGAGCGGATTAGGAATTAACTTACGTTAGGCACCCTTGTTCTAGACTAACAATTAGGCATTCGTGGTTATGGACAAGACGAGCTGTAAACATGGTTTATCGAACTATAACGCGGTTACTCGATAATACTGCATAGACTGATGCCTTGGGATTGAGTCGGAGCCATCTCATCATCGTTTTTAGGCAATCACAAATACTCCATCGATTACTGGAAATATAGCTGGAAAAGGTGTTTAGAAGTGTACGAAACAAGCAAAACATAGGCTCTGAACGATGTGGTCTGCATCGAGCGATATGTCGACGAACGTTGCCAATATAAAAATAGATACAGGAACGTAAGAGCAAATGTACGGAATGCACGACTGCAAAAGCTCAACTAATTTATGTAGAAAGTCAATTACTAAGTGACTTAACTAGTTGCCAATTGAAAGACAACCATTTAGTTAAAACGTTCGAATTTAATTGTCAATGACGTTGCGAATGTATCTGGATCAGCAAGCTGTCGCTGCAAACAAAAGTATGCTGCATAGTTATTCTACACCGATATTTTCACACAAATTTATGTACAGCGAATGGGTGATCTTAGCTATCTTCTTCTCGGTCTTGATCGGCAGCACGATCTGCTGTTTTGTAGCAGCAGCCTGGAACAGCTCAGCAGCGTTGGCAGCATCCTCGATTAACTGAACGACGAGCTTGTCTTCCTTGAGGGGCGCTGGCTGTGCCCCTTTGGGCACTCACTGAAACAAATTTACCTGCGAAGTCTTTTTTAAATTGTGCTTCACCAAAACGCGGTGCATTCCCACGGCACCGAGGAACAATGGAGATCTTGATCTTGCTTACCAGTTTGAATGACCCGAATGCGCGTTTTGACTTTATTAAGACCCAAGCGAAGACTCGCTGAAAACTCTGACTCCAACGATCGAAACTGTTTCGTAATTTATCCTGGCTTTTCCATTTCAACAAGTTACTTCCCGATACAAAAGTTGCACGATTCGCTTGACTGCAAAAGTGAAGGATTCGGCGAAGCACAAAATCCGACGTGAAAGACGCATCCTTCCTCATTTGCTTGAGTTGTAAATCATCTGCCTTTCAGTCTTTGTTTCTTAGATCTCTCAGTTCGATGTTCTCTCTAGTAGTTTCTAGGCAGTTAGATTCGCTGTACAAATACGGGCAAATCTGAGAGGCGGGGGAAACAGAGGACGAGGAAGAAGCCTCACTCTGGATGCGGCCTCCTCCGGGGATGTTGCTCGGACTTGTGCCGTCCCTTTTGTATGCTGTCATCATGCTGCCAACAGTCAAGGTACAGTACAACACGTTTAGTCCCAATTGTTTAGTAGATTTATCTAATCATTTTTTGATTTTGTTTGGTAGAAAAAGCTCCCCGTCAAAACATTTCTTCTGTTGAAAAGATCAACTCCTTTTCAGTCGGATATAATGGCAGCAGCAGCCAACTACTCGGCGGTAAAGAAGGACCTTCGGGCAGGGATTGAATCGTGCTCCCGTAATTGTCTGGTCAGTTTACAAATCTCATTATATATGGTTGCTATTCTCAAAAAAAATTAGAGTAGTGCAATAAGTGTCGGATGAACATTTACATGTCCGAAATTGATTTGGGTTTTTTCTCCTAAACAAGATGGTATTTCAGCACAACCAAACCTGTAACAACGCCTTCTTTGACTTCAAGAATCGTACCTGCTCCGACTACCGGCCGTCCCTCGACAACTCAACATACGCCCACTACATGAAAGCGCACTGGAAAGGGACCATGTGCCCCACGAGGATGTGGGGACTTAGAGAACGTTTTTATCATTGCGTCTGAATACTTTCTGGATATTCTAGCACAGACGAAGGCGAAAAGGTATACACAGATCTTTCATCCACAGTATTAACCACTGCTATGTCTCGCTACAGCTCCTACTTTAGTTCGGCCATCGATAAATATAATCTTCAGGTTCGTCAACTTCGACACGGCCGAGGTGTCGAACAGCTCGCACGGCCCCTGGGAGAAAATCTACGACAAAACAGTGCTGCTAGGAAACACCACCAAGGTTTCCATGTTTGCCCAGACATTTTAATGGGGTCCACAGGCTGCGACTCAAGGCGAGACAACCCAGTCAACAACTCCTGAGACTACAACAGAGGAACTGGAAACGACGACGGAAGCAGGCAACACGGTAATCAGAAACAATCAAATCACCTTTGCTTTTCAGCCACTCATAACATTTCAGTCAGCGTGAAAAGACATTGACTAAACCATTTTTATATGTTTTTGGTTCGGGATGTACTAACAAGGAAACTGATTGACCTGACAATGAAGAAGTAGGAGCAACTTAGCTGATTACGCTCATTATGGAAATCTAGACCAGACTCAGGCCAAAGTGCAAGTGTACTTTCGCTAGACACAGGCCAAAATGCACATTTGCCACAATTGCACCAGCACTGGCACGGTTCCAAAACGATGCTCCCACTTCTTTTATTGGGGTTTACAGGAGGCGACTGAAGGCGATACAACCCAGGCAACTCCTGAGACTACAGCAGAGGAACGAGAAACGACGACGGAACCAAGCTACACGGTGAGCAGAAACAATCAAATAAGTGGTACAATATAACTACCGCATTCTGAACGCATAATCGATGGCAGAGTCCGCTGTTCATTACGTTGTACGGTTATCGCGACATCGCAACAAACAGATGGTGTTATGCAACAAAAGAAAAGCTGCACTGCCAGAATCCTGATCCACCGTGTGAGCACTTGAATTCGACATTCTTGCAGGAAGGCATGATAATTCCTTGCAGTTGAAATCGGGTTCATCATCTCCCCATGCGAGGAGGCACTCAAAGCCGTGCGTATTTCCTCCCTTGGCATCAGAAAGTCTAGCGTACATTCAGGTCGCTCGCCGCTGCCACACCGACATTTTCAATTTCCGAAATCTATCCTTCATAAATCGAAATGCGTGGACGCCAAGGGACGAGGTATCTGTCGTATACGAGTAAAATGGATTTCCGCCATCAGATGCTAGTTGGTTTTTTCATGGGATACGTCCCGAAGAACAATCATACTATCAATCCCGAAGGCATCTGCGGAGAAATCGTCTCGACCGAAGAGTACCGCTACCAGCAGGCCGGTGCACTGTACACGGGTAAGGAAGGATTTGGCGAACCAAACTATTGTCCGGTATTAAAGTGATGCTGAGGCGACGCGCGAACTACCTAACGCTAAACAGCGAAGTGTTCTATCATCTGCGCTAGAAGAGAGATCATTTCGCTGCTGAGCGTTAGGTAGTTTGCGCGTCGCCTCCGCATCACTTTAATATCGGACAATATATCTTTTTTCCCGTTAAATGGTTTTTATTTGTTTTTAAATTTGGACGTGTGATAGCTCGGAACATGAGTATATTTAAATAATCTACAGACACTTCATTCTACGGAACTTCGGCTCCGCCGGGATTTGTCCACACATCCAAGGGCTACGCTTACAACGTCTGGAGGGTTGAGCCACTCCTGAACTGATCGCTCTCGGGGGAATTAACTTAAAAGTTATTCGTATTCATAGCCAAGAACGATATTTTTCACCCTGTTCTCGTGCGAACTTTAGAAGATAGATTGACCATTGTCTATTTGAACTACCGCTTGGGCATACCACTGGGATAAATTTGCTTACAATTTCATTTTCATTTCAAATAAAGGCAAACACTGACCCCGAAATCATCTTTCCTGTTACGAGCAGTAAACAATCAAGACAAGGTTACTTTATTCCAGTGAAAATCGAAGGAGTGTTCAACACAGGCCTCAGACTTTGAGGCGTGAAAAACAAATGTAAACTTTAACTCAGGTTGGTGGGAAGTGCAGATGCAATCGAAACTGTTGCGCATTGTGGTGGTGCACAAGATGTTCCTTTTGCGTTCCATTTGCACAGGACCACAATAGACCAATAGGAGATTGCGGGCCGATCCGTAGATATTCAAAGCCATTCAGATTACAATCGCAGAGGATCGAGTAGCTTGAAAACCTGAAAAGAGGTAATGAAAAGCAGAATTAAAAGAATAAACGAAACAATAAACGTTCTGGAGAGTGCAAAGCTTAGGTCAGAATACGGTATACGAAGATTACACTCATATTTACTACTCACGTGCAGACAATTACTCTACAATTCTCTCACTACAATATCTGTTTTACATCATTCTGACCATGGGGGGTTCACTCAGACCAATATATGCTCCACGACTTTTCCGATAGCGACCTTCCGAAAATCAATGAGATATCGGCTACGGAAGGGGCTAATTGGCTAATATAGATTGCGCTAATAATCTAGCCTGCGCTAAGAACTTCGCAGCAAAACTTCCTGTCGCAGCAGAGGCTAAGCGCTCTGACATTACAATCCTTCTGAAGCCGAACCATTCCATGGAAAGATTTCATGAACCAGCCCGGCCTTTCTGAAATCATTCTGAACCTTGCTGAGAAAAGCAAAAGAATTTTTTTCTGGTGGGGTTTGAACCGCTGACCCACCGCGCCAAGCGCAGCACACTACCACTGAGCAACGGATGCGTAACGCCCATGAGTGTTGTGAAAAGTTGCGGAGCGCCCATGAACCCCCTGTGCTCTGACTCAAATATCATCGGATCTTCGGCTCGAAGAAGAAGTATACTTCGCACGCTCTGCTGTTTGTTAGGATGAGTTTTTCAGGAAGATCGAGCTGCAGGCGTGGGCCCTGCAAAATCGAAAAGTAGTCATCTATACAAGAGATAGCCAGCTATTCGTTGTTGTGAAATGGGCGAATTCAAGAGAAAAAAAGTTAAGCACTGATTGAAGGAAAAGTTCCGCCTCCTGTGGCCTGTGCTGTGATCAGTTCTTGGCCGATCTTATGCATATCCGGCTGGTCATCAAGTTATAAGGATTCGCCAGCCCTATCGAGCCCAAAACTTGTGATAAACCTGTACAAAGTTGTGCATGTTTGACTAACAGGCACATCACAATAATTGTGCAATGTGCTATCCGGTTTATATCCAATGCTCCCCGAATAATACCGGAAATACCATTCCCGTATTCCAGCTAAGCAACGGTCAGAGATTAATGTTTGTATCCGTGGCACATTTTATCGGGCATCGAGAACATTATAATTCCCGACCACGCCTATGACGGTTGATACGGTAGATCGGCGGTAGAGCGAAGAAATGGATCCATGAGGGGGTATCAAATTTCTCTGATCCATCGTAGTGGGACGAGATGAAAAACCGGGTTTGTATTATGAGGGTTGGAGTAGTACCGTGCTCTGCCCTGTAAATTATTCGAAAATGTCACACGTGTTGTGATCGACCCATTTGTTAGTACAGTATAGAAACGAACGGATAGAGAAACGGACCCCGTGATTAAAAAGGACCTGTAGCCTGCTCAATGTTTTTACATTTGGGATATCTATATTCATCGAACCCTTTCCAGTAAAATGTCGGGAGAAATGATGGTCACCAACACCGCGCACTATCTCATGCTCGTCTACGCAGTTTTTATTATTCGCGAACCACATGTGTACATATTCGCTTTCTGTACGCGACTGTGCTCTCTCTCCATTGAAAACAGCGTTTCTCTCGTTGTATGGCACTTTAGAGACTATGGAGAAAGTTGTGGTGCGAAATTAAAACTAGTTTGGTTCGCTCATAACACCATCGTTTTTACGAGAACTTCACAGGTTCGTCCAGTGGAATCGGCCGCGAGACGGCCCGTCAACTGGCAGTTCGCGGTGCCAAAGTGACGATAACGGGGAGGAATGCAGAGGCCCTAGCCGAGACAAAGAGGATCCTCGTCGAGGCCGGGGCCAAGGAGAATGATGTTCTCGAGGTGAGTAGCCTTCTTGCTCCAATAATATTTCCAACCTTTCTTTATCAGCGATTCTTGCTTCTGCCCGTTTGCGGACAGCTTTCTTTGTGTCTTCGAGGAGACAAAGAATTTGAGGCTGACACTTTGTATACTGCTTGATCATGAATTCTAGCCGAAGAGCACAAGAAAAATAGATTGTTTGCTTGTTAGCGCTGCTGAGATGTAAGAGATGGAAGTTTAGCCAAGCGTTGAGGAAATGGAAAAGGTTGGGGAACTTGATTCAGGTGCTTGGAGATATCATGGACGACGAATTCGCACCGAAAATCGTCGATGATACCATTGCAACGTTTGGGCGTTTGGATGTGCTCGTGAGTTGCATGTTTGCAGACATCTCCATAGTCAAGATCGAACTATCCATAAAAGAATTCCTTCAGGTAAACAACGCGGGTGCGCGCATTCCTGACCCCCAGAATCGGCCCGGAATCGAGCAGCCAGTCCAAATCCTTGATCACAATTTCGCTCTCAATGTTCGAACGTGAGTAGAAGTCCTGTCTATCAACAAGGAAATCAACAATTTCAGCGTCGTGGTTATCTCGCAGCGTGCTGTGGAGCACCTCGAGAGGACACGAGGCTCCATCGTCAACGTCTCATCCCTGGCGGGGCAGCCATTTGTCTTCAAGCTTTCTCCCTACTACCCCGTTGCCAAAGCAGCTCTCGATCAGCTCACCGTCCAGATGGCGGGCACTCTCATCGAGAAGGGAATTCGAGTCAACAGCGTCAGGTAAGACATATTTTCAAGGCCTCAAGCGGCTCCTGTTCTCAAGGGACTTTTGACTGGATTCCGCCTCAAAAAGTCATGAAAGGACAGTAATTTTTTTAAAGTATCGATTGATTCTCAGTCCCGGCGTAATCAAGACGAACGCTGCCCATAGAGCGGGTCTTCCGAAGGATAAAGAAGACGAATTCTATGACAACCAGGGAAAAGATACTGATGCCGTGCCCCTTGGGAGGATCGGAGAGGCGGCCGATATCGCCAAGGTTCCCTGTCCCCACCTCCTTTTTCACTCCGACTCTCCAGCTCATCGTCTTCCTCGCCGACCGATCACAGTCCGAATTCATCGTCGGCCAGAGATACACGGCAGACGGGGGATCCAGTCTTAAGATGGTTTTGGCCACCGGTCCGAGAAGTTGATCTGTTTCCCTTTTATATTTAACTAACTGTCATGTGAATAAACATTTTATTATTATCTGAGCATCATTGTATTATCACAACCATAGTTGGCTAAACTTTTGATGAAAAGTCTTGGAAAGCCTTCCTTGAGAGCATGGCAGAATCATTTTCAGAAAAATGCTAAATTAGGCCATGGGTCCTAAATACATCACTTCGTAACATAATTATCAAGGGTTAGTGTGTGTTGCCGCTTTGCACGCTTTTCAAGGCGCTTTCTTGGAGCATTGTGGACATTTCCGGATCGAGTCAGCAAGTTGCGGAGCTCCTGTCGGTATATCGTGCTGTCAATGAAAAATTGGATGAATTATTAAGTCTCAAAAACCTCGTTGAATAGTAGATCAATAGATTCGAGCATACCGCAATATTTATCGGAATGCCAACAATCATATGTAAAATAATCAAGGCTTCTGGATCGTCCTGAAGTTGAATTAAAAATAATTTGATAATTATGTTTTTGGCCAAATCATGCGACCCGCGATTCACGCGCTCCCGCTCTCGACTTAACAAGCATTTGTATAAAGAACAGGCGAATCTCCATCAAGAACGCTGATCGCTGGCGATCGCAATTTATCGCCACGTGAATGTGTGTTCCATGTAACGTCAACATTTCTCAATTGTGCATAAATTTGAACGGTCCCGGCAAGTTTCCCAAAAAAACGGCATTACTCCGTTTAGCGACCAACCGTTTCTAGCCAAAACACGACATTTTTGAATAAAGTAACCACGCAGGCCTCCTATTAGGACCCATGCGATCACGATAAAATCAAAATTTAAGCTACATTTCATCGCTATCCCAGTGAACAGACGTCTTGCTAAACAGAGTAACGCCGTATTTCTAGATGTTGCCGGATCCCTTTTAACTCATTTGCTTATGTATAAAATTCGGCGCCGGAAAAGTCAAATCGCAGCTCATATTCAAGTGACGATAAATTATGATTCTTCATGGAGATTCCTCCGATATGTGCAATGATTAAGTTATTAAGCAAAACACCCACTCCAATAATGCTTTGACCAACAAAAACACTTGCTGTCGTCAGGGACCATCCGCCGATGGATACGCATAGATCCAAGAGCAGTGTTCGAAATATCGCTCTGTGACCCTCGCTGAGCTCTGAAAGGTTAATTGTTCAGAACAACTGAAAAAGGTCAATTGCATAACTAAATTCCAAATTTACGGCTTGAGAGATAACGTGAAAGGAGGTTTTGATTGCAGCCTGCGTCTCTCCTTTTACATTATCTCTAGCCCTCGTTAATTTGGAATTTAGTTGCACGGAGCTTATATGTTAACGATATTTAAACTCACTCGATCTCTTGATTTTCTGGAAGACGAGCAAATACACGACGATTGATACCAGGTGTAGCAACAATTCACTTAGGAACCAGATACTAGCCGCTGGCTTACGTATTGCTTCAGGAATATGGCAAAACGTGTCTCTAAATACTTATATTTTCTTTCAGAAAAAGGTAAATGACCGATCCTCCAATGAAAAGAATCCAAGAATCAGAATGAATGCAGCGTATGCGATCATGCACGAAACATGAGCGATCATGTAACGCGGCTTCGATTTGGTTGAATACCTAAATGAAACATTTAGAACGGCTGAATGGCTGCTCAATTAGCCTTAACAACTGGGAAAAAGGTAAAATCTGAGGATTCCAACCAGTGAGGAAAGAAGCAGGCAGTGTAGCGGTCGATCCCGATGCTCAGAATACCGACAGCTCCACCGAGACAACACGCAACTGGAACCACCTGCAAACATGGGAGTATGTTCTTCTCTCTAAATCAACCTCCAGCATGTAGCACGTGCGAACGTTGATGAAAAGGTTGCCGGTAAGCGCAGCATAAACGGAAGGAGAATGGCCGAGGGCGTGAACTGCGTCCATTCCACAGCAGAGGGCAATGAGAAGATTACAGGAGGAGCGCAGCTTTCTGCAATTTTTTTGTAAACCTCGTTTTATCAACATTCCTGACTCTACCGCGCACGTTGCCCTACAGTTTCATGAGTATCGTCTTGAAATCTTTATTCAATGAGCAGAAAATAAGAACAATTTTTTCTACCAATCGTGTTAGGCACAATACCTGCTCTTCACTGTCACAGCGACTATTACCGCATTCGTAGAGAAGCCAATGATGATGAATAAGGCGTAAATCCACTCGAGCTTGTTGACAGTGGGTTGAATATTCATTATGACCTGTTGGAGACCCTTGAAACCTCGAATACACTCGCGGTGGAACAACGAAGATGGGCGCACACGATGACGGCCGATAGGAAGTACAAATAGCGTAGTGAGAAAATTTGTTTTCCAAACCAAAACAAGCAAATGGTACTTTTCACCGGGTGAATGCGAAAGCTTCATTTTTTAGGAATAAGCAAAAGCTATTATTTTTTCGAAAAAAGCCCCCCGCCCCCGCGGATGGATCATAAACGGCAAGGAATATGGTGTGCATATTCGGAATAAATGCGAGACCAATTGAGCATGGATTTTGAGCAAATTAGCAACCGTTGCTGTAACATGGCCAAAAAACCGCCGAAATGTGGGCATTTTGATGGACTGGAGCCCCAATTAGCAAAGTTGACAGGCGTGTCCGCAACGCCGTCTCGTTTTCCGTATCTCACAAGCTAATCGTAGATTCTGGCTTCCTCGTCCGTGAGCCGGAGCTCGTAAACAGCGTGTCCCGGGCAGGAGAAGGCATCACGGAAATAGGAATAAGGTCAAAAATACTAATGTGGTGAACTTCCGGAATAGGGCGCATGGAATCGAACTTTAGATTGGCTCGAAATACAATTCAACAGGGAATATGCAGATTGATTGGACGCGCCTTCTTATTGTTAGTTGACATTTGGAAGGCGAATGCATCACAAAATTGGGGCCATCGGAACTATGCAAGTACTTCTCGCATGGAACTCTACCATCTAAGCACCAGTGAAGGAATCCATAGAAATGCGACGTGAGAATCGGATGGTTGTTTTGGCATACTGCAGAAATGCGGGATGGAACAATGTGGGAATTTGGTGCTCTCGAAGAGACATGAAATAATGATCGTGGAAAGACCCCATGCTGAATGGAAATTCCAGGATTTGGTGAAGGGAAGGCCGTATGGCACATGGGGATAATAAAAAGCAACAGGTCGTATTACCAGACCGTTCTGACAAGGGACAAATCTGGACCTATGAGCTGACCCCCAAAAACGGAGTGGTGCGCTAGAATCCCCCTGAATGACAAAACTCAGCAACTGAAATATTTTTTGCCTAATGGCTATTTTCGGGGTACAGTACATCAATGATCATTCATATTATTTCGCACCATGATACGGGTATCATGGGTTTAAAAATTATCATGAGGTCCCCCCTTACCTCAAAAAAGCCGAAAAATAATTTTCTTGAAATTGCTCGAAAACGTCTCCAAACATCATATTATGCCCATAAAAACACTCCTTTGTTGATTTAACAGAAGTTCATTTTTAGCGATTTAGGACCATGATACCCCGATTTAGGACCATGATAAGCGATTTAGGACCATGATACATCATGGTCCATTGAGCCGCTCAAGAGCAACCAATGACCCCACTTTTGAATATGTGGAATATGATGGGTTGGTCGAACAAAGAATTATGCATTTCGAATCCCGTCATTATAGGCACATCCCTTGCAAGAAGGCCTTAAAAAGGCAAAATAAATCTCGAAAATATTAATCTTCTTTGATCTGCTGTACTCCGAAAATAGCCATTAGGCAAAAAATATTTCAGTTGCTGAGTTTTGTCATTCAGGGGGATTGTAGCGCACCACTCCGTTTCTGGGGGTCAGCTCATAGGTCCAGATTTGTCCCTTGTGAGAAGGGAAATCGGTCTGCGAGTATTCCCACAATATGTCTGGCCACTGCTGAAAACAAAGGTAATAATCATCTGGGAGCAATTTCATGCTCTTCCCAAAGAGGCAGCAATTCCCCTTTTGTCAGCTGTCATGCGAACATTCCAAATTTGTAACTCGCATACATATCAAGATGCCATCCCGTATTCCGCGTGAGTCCCAAACTCTATATAATTTCATAACCCTTAAAAAAGCAGTTCGGTTTATTTACAACGACAAGACAAACCGTCGAGGATCGAGATGCATTTCTTATAGGGTTGCAAAGGTACACGGCGAGATTAGCCGAAGCGGATAGTCAGGCAAAAAAGAAAGGCTATTGGTTGGCACCACAGAACTTGTAAATCGTTCCGCGCTCACACTGTCGTTAGAGGATCCTACCTGCGGACTAAACAAATTGAGCACGTCGAGTTCGCTTGTTCACGGTTTATACAGGCGTGCCCAAGCGAACTCGATGTGTTTCAATTCTTCACTTCACAGGTAGGAACCACTAACGACAGTGTGAATGCGGAACGATTTACAAGTTCTGTGGTGCCACCAATAACTATTGTGGTGGTGTCGAAGCTGTTCCTTTTGCGTTCTGTTTACCCCTGCTCTCTCTCCACGGTTCTCTCGTTTCTCTATCCGCCCAGACGGAATAGTGAAACTCGAGAACAGTGCAGGTTCAAACGGAACGCAAAAGGAACAACTTTGGCACCACCACAATAGCTAGTCAGCTTTTGTTCTTGGCCTAGTCCTTTAACTTCGTAAGTACAAACAGCTGCTACTGGTGGCTGCGGACAACTGGTAAATTTTTCGATGTGCCCCGTTCACATACCGCGTCAACATCTCCGAAACGACCTAATAGAATATTCTGGGCAGTGCTATGATATTCCTATGCTCCGAGCCACCCAAAACGATCAAAACGAAGCACCATTCATTATTCATGAATGAGAGAAGACGAACCGTATTGTTCTGTCTATCTTGATAAATAGGGAATACGCGCTACCAATTTGCGATTACAAAAACAGGCTATTTTATATTCGAATCACTACATATCTACGGCGGGAAAACCATTGCCACATATTTCAAGGGAATAATACAATGTTTTTCCCAGTGGGAAAAATGTTAAAAATGCATACGTCCTGGACAGGAAATCTATGGCTCACTTATTATTTTATCGATTTTTGTATTCTAGGCGATTTGTTTTGTGAATATTTCGAAATAGACATCCGTGGCGTTGTGAACAGCTGCGGGTTCGGCGATCCTGAGTGAACGAACTGGTTGACTTTCGCGAAGCTTTTTTTCTCAAGAGCAGTCCTTATTGTTAGAGATATGCGAATTCCCACATTGTCTCTCTCGATTTGTTTTAACAAATGGGAAATGAAGCAGAAGATGATCAATAATCACATACACTTGTTTTGGTGCTTTATTTTACAGCTGTTACAATATCGAAAATGCAGAAAGCGTGTGCCTGTTAACTTTTGCTTGCTTCTAGGGCATGAATCGATTTTTGAACCAATTGCCCTTACTGTCCTCACAATTGTCGGCTGGCGCAATATGAAAAACACGAATAGGACATTTGCATACCTGATTGTGAAAATTGGAATCTTTAGTGCATTTCGCTACTCACATTCCGACCCACACATCATACAGGGCAACCGAAAAGTAGCGCAGAAAGCTCAACTCTATCGGAGCCCGCAGAAATACGATGGAGAATGTGTACAGTGGAATCGCTACAACGACGATCGGAGGCCACTAGTTTTGAACGCGTTGTAAGTTGTAGATATTGACAATATCTTCAGGATGTAATCACACATTTTGCCTTATACACATTATTGTAAACACGCGGACCATTCTCAATCTGATGCACCCCCTGACCAACCACTATGCTCGGACATACAGACTAGAGCAGCTTGAAATAAAACTATCGTACGGACTCTTCTTTGCGTAACATTAGTAAGCGAAAATAGCAAGACAAGGAACATTTTAAGAATTTTCAGCTAAAATAATGCACCGTTTGCCTTCACTTCCCTAGTGTTTAGGACAACTATCGTATTTGTGAGAGGCTCTATGATTTTCATCAATTGAGAAGTCCCACAACATGAGCGCCTCTATTTCTTTCTCTAACAATAAGAGGGCGTTACGACATCCAGCACGAACAACCTAGACTACTACCCCAGAGCATTTCATGAACGGGAAAGGCAATTTGTGCTGTACCGTAGCAGAAGTTCTCATCGACCTCAATGAAAGATCTTGTCATCACAACAAGGAACAGAACTTTGGCACACTCGCTCGCCGATCTCTGATGATACACTTCCCCGCACGTTATCTATGCTATGCAGGATCGAATTTAAGGGACTGTAGAGATCGGAGAGGTCACAGACGATGACGGCAATCCGGAAATGCATATTGTTCAAGGGTGTAGCACTTTTTTGTTCTTGAGACAATGCACTTCCTCCTCAACATGACAAATATACACGCGAAACGTCGAGTTGGCCAATCTACAGCTTTTCTCAGCGTGTGCGGCACAAGTCTCTTCCACCGCCCTTGAACATATGACAAAGTATAAGTATAAGATCTGGATAATTTTCGTGATTCTACAATTCTGTCACTATATGTAGAGGCCGCAAGCTCCGCCCACTTTGGGGGGGACATGAAATCGCTAAAAAGTGGTCCAACCCAAAAAACAGCGGAAATACTGAACCAAACAAGGCGATCAAAAGCTCATTTTGTAGCAAATTCAATTTTACATCGATCTAACATCACGCACGCATGCAAAAATCACGCTAAACAACTTTTTGTAACGCTTTAAAGAAGGCGTGTTCGTCACCCATTCGGACTTTTCGGCACAAAACGAGGTGGGGCTAATTCCACAAGCAACAAAACCTGGCTGCGTGATGCTGTTTGCGTGTCAAAAGCATAAATCTAACTCCTCTCCAAATTTGACGTCGATCCATTGCGTCATCGCGTTGTTTTTTGCGTTTTCGTGAAGCGTAGTCATTTCAGCCCGCGAGCAGGCCGCAACGCGCCTAATGGCCGCGTCGCGGCCCACCTTTTAGCGCCTCTCCCCTCTCCCGACGCGCGCTAGTTTTCGAGTTGTATCTCGGCAATGCAGTGAGCTATCGAGAAACGGTAAAAAGCATGATCAATGCCAAGCCCAGGGCTAAACGATGAGCCTAAGTTCGAGCATTTTGGTGTAATTTTGTGAATCACGTTGCGGTACCTAACTATATGTAGGTCTGTAGGACGACCACATCTCCATCTGCTTCAGCAAAGGTAATGCCCTGTTTACCGGACACGTCAAATCAAGCTCTGGGCCGGCATACGCGCCGTTTTGCATAAATCTTGTGTCGAGTGCAGATTCAAATGAAAAAATAAGCATTTCCAGTAAAGCAAGTTATATGATAAAAATTATTTTCTTTCCAGACATGGACATGGCACTCAATCCAGAGGACGTGGTTAATGGAATCGGGGCATCAAAAACCACCGATCTCACGTTGTCGATGAAGCTTGCGATGAGGTGCCGCGAATTGGGAATTACTCCCAATCTGCCACGAGGCGACGATTTTTCCAGGTATTCCTTCCATTTGTGAAGTTTGTCAACGACTTTTAGGTTACATCAAAGCGATGCTATGACGCCCACGTTACAACTGCGATTTTCGGACGACTCGAACAGGCATGTACTGATTCTAGTCCTTTTCATGATTGTCGTGATATTGTAGTTCCCTTACATCTTCGGAGCGCACTGCAACACTCGCAACGATCATGCACCTTATCATGAAAGTGAAGGATCCAGAAAGCAAATGAATACCTTGTTATTTCAACGGTACGCAAGACTATATACGGGTAACTCATTTCAAATGATGAACATGTATGTCCCATGTTACATGGGCCATGTATCTCTATCAGTATCATGGCCCAATGAGAGTCCACTACACACGGGAGTTCATTACTACTCGCGACGAAAATTGTGCTCGAAACTCTCATTGGCCATCTTGAGCGAACGGAGATGACAATGCTCGAATATAATCGTTCACTCTTTGTTCACTCTTCACCTCGGTTATATCAATCACTGATCGACTCACTTTTTGTTGACATGATTATCCAAATTGTACCCTTCTTTCAGATGGCGCTCGCTACTCTTCTCGCCTGTTTCCCTTTTCTCACTTTCACCATTGTTGGGGCCTACAACATTGCCATTTTCGGGCCGAACGTCATGGCTAGCCAGGTATCGCCCAGCTCAACCGCTCAAGGAACAAACGACCTCTATGCAGATCCTGTTCAATGGTCGCGTGGCGGAAGAGTTGGCGTGCGCGGGACACAACGTGACGTACTATCTCCTCAATCACTTTCGCATGGGAGATCTCAAGATACGCTTTGATCCCGCCGTACGAGGTATCTAAATTCAACTCTCAATTATTGTCGTCCGAATGAACATTCCGGACGCTCATCGCCCTATTATCTCTCTCTCCATTGTTCTCTCCTTTCTCTAATCGAGAGACAACCAGAGAACTGTGGAGAGAGATCGTAGGGCGATGAGCGCAATACTTTCACTTATCTTGTTTCAGTGGAACGAGTCAATGCGTTCTCCGACTTCAGTGTGGACGACATTCACGAAGCGGAAGTCGTTAATGCGTACCAGGTTTTATTTCTCTTCAGATTCAGCGAATAACCTTTTCAGAATCTTCCTGTGTGGGATTCGCGAACTCGGAAGCTTTCAAATATTTTTCGGGCATTCTCGGATGTTTGCGAGCGTTAGATCTGATCGATGGCGAATACTCAATCGATTTTTCAGTGTTAATCCGGAATAAGACGTTCATGGACGACGTCAAGACGAGCAACTATGATGTCGCGTTTACGAACCACTTTATGTACTGCCCGATCGGAATTATTCACGCAGCAAGTAAGTCCTATCTCTCGGGCCGGAATATCGGTATCGTTTAGTAAACCCAAGGGAAAATAAAAGGTTTCCGATGGAATCGCTTATTCAGAAATTCCTTCTTGGATCTGGCTGAGTACCGCTCCCCTGATGGACAACGTGGCTGCCGTTGTGGGAGTTCCAGTTCCACCTTCATACTGTCCACGTGAGAACTAAACCGTTCTCCAAGCTTTTGTATTTCCCATTCCGACTCAGAAATATGACAAATTCAATCTATGCATGTCAATCTTTTACGTACATATTTCTTGATCAAACCCCGGGATGTCGGAAATGTTTGCCCAAAGGTTGAACTTTTTATTACTAACAAATTTCGACAATATATTGCCTTATTGCTCTAATTTTCAGCCGTAATGATGGACGGTGGTGATTCTCTGTCGTTTATCGACCGAGTGAAGTCATTCCTCGGTCACATCCTCTACCGAGCTTTGGCAGAATCCATGGCTCCGGGCCCATGCACTGAAGCCTTTCGGCGCGTCTACGGAAAAGATTTTCCGCATCTCTCGCAACTCGCAGCCAAGGTATGCATAGTTTGCCACAATTGTGTTGTTGGCCTAAACATCTGGAGTATGCGAAATTCACTCGGAAATGACTGAACCATTAGTAATTGTGATTCCAGGCCTCGCTCGTGATGGTGAATTCCAACGAACTTTATGACTTCGCGCGTCCCACCCTTGCGAAAGTGGTCAATATCGGAGGAATCGGTCTGAAGAAGGACAACGTGAAGGCGCTACCTGAAGTAAGCACTGTTTCAAGTTTAACGCGTTTAGTTCTGATATGCGTAAACTAAACATTGCATAAAGTGTACTACAAGGTGTATGTTAAGAATATTTTTTCAGATCTACGCTTCGGCCATAAAGAACAAGCGTGGATTCGTCGTCATGTCGTTCGGCTCGCAAGCGCCCATGTACATGATGCCAGACGAGTGCGTCATACTTGATTTTCTTATCTTATAGTCTTTTAGATGGAAGGAGGCCTACTTTCATGCCTTTGCTCAATTCGGTTTTCTATTCGCAATTTACCTTTAGCCCGCTGGGCACCGTCGCTCTACCGACACTGTCTCTCACTGCTTTATTTCCAGACCATCCCTTATGCCTCGGTCTCATCACTCACGGCGGCTACAATAGTCTGCAAGACGCGATACACGCCGGGATTCCTCTCCTTGTAACTGCGTTGTTTGCGGACCAATTCAGGTTGGCGAACCTTGAAATTTGGCAATTTCCTCTACGACAGGAACGCAAACCTCGTCCAGCGTCTCCGAAACGGCGTTTACATGCGCAAGACTGAAGTTACGAGAGAAAATGTTGTGGCCAATTTGAAAAGGATTCTGGAAGACACGAGGTGAGGACAAAGCAGATTCGAAAGTGATTCGAAATTTTCAGTCTCAAAGCGGCTGCGGTCAAAATACGTGAAATGGTCGACAGCAAACCCGTGTCTTCGGAAACTCTGCTGGTGCGGTGGACGGAGTTCGTGGCTCAGCACAAGTAAGCTATTTAATCCTTCGTGAACTATAGGAATCCAGTTATGCCTGAGATAAAGACCAATGTCGTGAGAAGTACTCCAAGTGGGAAATTTAATAAGATGTGGAAAATGAGTAAATAAAATGGACAACGCTTCTTTTTCAGGAACATGAGTAATCTCGCTCCCGCCGGAGCCGAACTTCCCCTTTTCGTCTACCATTCTATCGACGTGATATCATTTCTGTTTCTTGTAGCCTTGATTGTACTCGGAGTACTCTACTTCGCCCATCGAAATGTTGCTCAGAGTATACTACAGATCCTAAGTGTTGTACGGCACGGTTCCCAGAAGAAGAACAATTAGATTGCTTTGTGCGACGCCTTTACCGACTGAAAATAAAATATATCATTGATGACGGAGAAATCACATCTCGAGCACACCAAAAAGGGCTTCTTGAACGTCGGAGTTTCGCTCGATGCGCAGTTGCATGAGATCGGATGCAAATATGTTGACTTTGAAGTCTGTAATGGATGCAGGATTCATACAGCCGTAGATAAATTTCCAACAGAGAAATATATTCTAAATCTCCTAGCGTATTGAATATGCAAAAATAGAAATGCGAACAAGTTGACAGAAACATGGTTTACGACAAAGTCTCTTTCTATGTAATGTAATCTCATTTTCTAAATAAAAAAAACTACCTGTCGTTTGTGCAGCTTTGTTAAACTTATCGGCAATACTGAAGACCCGCTGGTTAACGGCGTCGATGCAGAGCTTTGGCTTGAAGCACGCCTATACCAGAGGACTTTTCGATATCATCATCATCCCTTACCGTCTTCTTGTCGAACTTCTCAGTAAGATCTTTGTAAGCCTTAAGGATACGGAGGAATCCTAGTGGAACCTGGGTAGATTCTAGTTAACAGTTGGAAAGCGACTGGCCTCTATTATGAGCGATGTAAGGCCAGAGAGACCAGCGAATGGGGATTTGAAAGTTTTCAGGAGAATCTCCTGCTCGCTGGGGCCGTAGCGAAGGTTCAGTTGGTTGTTGTACTGAACGAATCAGGCTAGTCTCTAGAGACTCTCTAAAGCCGAGGAGGCAAATGCGATTGAAAATGTCTGATTTCAAACGCCTCTTTTTGAGGCGATTGAAATGGAGGCGATAGGCATTTCAATCGCCTCTGAAATCGCCTCCCGATCGTCTCCAGCCACAGGAAGGAATGAGGAAGAAAAGCGCGGTATTTGATATGGAGATGATGGCTGATGGAAAAATTTGGATGAAATCAAAGACAATTGAATAGTTGCTATATTCAATACGAAACGCGTCTGTTGACAAATTTAGTCAAACCAATCGCCTTAGAGGCGATAGGTGATTGAAGAGGCGTTTTAGACGAGACAGGAGGCGATTGAGGAGTCATTAGACAGTCTCTAAGAGTCTCACAATACCAAAGAGTATTTGCTGACCGATGCGTTGAAGCTGGCCTGTAGCGATGATTTTTCCTTCAGTTTGTTCCAAAGAGTAGAGCACGAGAAGCAGCGGAGCTGAAATTATGGTTATTCTGATAAAACACCAATTTATACTTTATTCAGCAGGTCTTCCTTCGTGATCTTGAAGTCGAAAAAATCTGCCTCCTCCTCTTGATCGGGGCCCTTTGAAAGCATGTTTTACATTATTGTGGTGCACCAAAACGCGCATTCCCACGGTACCGTGGGAAAATGTAGCACTTGATCTACCGCCGTTGATTTACTAGTTTGGTTCGGAATTGGCTCACAACGATAACACAAATAATTAAATAAAACGAGCTTTTCTGTGCCAAACGGATATAAACGAGCAGTAGATCAAGAGCTACACTTTCCCACGGTATATTCAAAGTCCTAACATTCCGGTCCTCCTTGATTGCCATGATACTAGAAAGGGCTCCATCGACGATGGGGGCATAAATAAAGTCGTTGGCGATTGTCTTGACCCACTCCTTGATCGATGCTGAAGAGAGGGAGAATACAAGGGTGTACTTTTGACAGACTCTCATTGCGCAGATTGGTAGTGTTGGAGAGGGTTCGAATCCTCTCGTCGCCTTCGTCATTGCAGATGGACGTGTCGTGGCAGGCCTGGACATTGTTTTCATCGCCATCAGTCAGTATTGTTACCTCATACAGGATTGAAGTATTCGTCTTGTGGAGCTTCTGAATCTTTTCGGTGATTTCGTTTGACTGCTTGGTGCAGTGATTCAATGCCTCGTCGTGGAGGCAAACGGAGCGGAGAAGCTCAGCATGCTGCAGGGATGATCATGTTTTAAGAACGCCTTAGTTTCTCACTCTGTGTTTGAGTGAGTTGGTGAGGAGCTTCATCTTATCATGGAACAAATTCTTGCACGAGAAGCAAGCCAACTGCAAAGGGACTTCTGTCGAGGACAGTTGATGATTATGGGTAACTCAGGGATGGATTAGAAAACCGTAACTATAATATACGTACTTTGCACACAGCGAGGAGGAGGAATGAGCTAACATACTGATCACAGAATACTTACTTGCTAATGGATGTTATAGGATTACGCTAATGACACTCGAAAAAGTGAATCCGACGTGTTCGTGACAATATTCGTGATTTGTTACCTTGGTAATGACGTTACGCATTGTAACCGAAAGGCTTCCATCAATTCTCGTCTCGATGCCAGTTGAATTGGTGAGTATGGAAGTGGCTTCATCCGAATTGTCCGCGGTCGCAGTGCCTTCCAAGGCAACTGCGATCGAGACGACGAAGAGGGCGAAAGATGCCCGAAGAACTAGCATCGGTCACAGAGAAGATACAGCCGATAATGACACTGACCGAAGGATTAAATACTCCAAAAAAAGATCCCATTTAGAAGAATAGGGTCAAGGCTACGGAAGTAGAGTTAGGCGAAAAGTTTTCTGCTCTCCACCCTTCTCATTGTCCTGAAAGTGCGAGATCACAAAAGTCACAGGAAAAAAGTGCTTTTCTCACTTGAGTCTACCTGTGTACGGATAGACTACAGAGGGGTACACCGCTGGAAATTTCATACGACTGGACTCACTTGATGCTATGGAATGACTTTCTGATGGGTCCGGCAGGATAGGAGTGGCAGCGAGGGAAAACAATTCAGTCAAGGGATGCACGACAACATGGAGTCGGTAGTTCTATCTCGATTGATGACGAATTGTTTATTTTTTTCAGATCATTTTAGATGGCTCTCGGCCCTCTTCAATAAATGTCCAGGAAAAATATTGGAGAATCGTGCACATTTTGCACTCGCTTAGTTCCCAAAAGTATACGTTCGATATTATCGGAGGAGTTGTATCAAAGTGGGTTTTTCTAAACGCCGAGATACCGCCCAAAAGTGGAATGGCATAATAGCAGAGAAGGAAGAAGAGGCCATCCGAGCAGAAATCATACTAATCTTCACTAATCCCTTTCTGGAATGGTCGAACTCGTGCGCAGTCTGTCAAGAGATGCTGTGCGTCTCTTGATGGACTCTCCTCAGCGTCTCTACCCCAGACGTCCACTACTCGGGCCAGCGCGCCGACCACCAGTACGTCTGCTGCCCGCACTTCGTTCCTCTAGCAAAGCTGCTCTCGATTGCTCTGTCCAGATTCCCGGCCATATTTAAGGCATATAATTTGTTGTGCGCTAGCTTGTCCAAGTTGCACGCAGTTTTTGTGTAAAAAATGCCATTGGAAATGCATTTCTTCCTGGTATGTTTTGGGGGCAGTTGGACGGCCGTAAACAAGAATTCTGTCGCGTCTGTGCAAAACAATCAACAATCTCGCTGTTCGAGTTCCTTGCTCGGGATGATTGTTGCTCGATTCCTTTCACACTTTTTGCTTCTCTCATAGTAGTTCTTTTCATTTATCAAAATGAAAAGAAATGGTGCTCGCGTCCACCAATTTCAATATCATCCGAATTCGTGAAGCCATCTCCAATTCTGAGCATGCCGTCCTACAAACTCAGCTACTTCAATGGCCGCGGACTTGGCGAGGTGAGCAATTTGCAATATTTAGTATAACCGCTCTAAGCATAAGAAATATGTACCATGGTCGCTTGCTAAACGATGCAAGTCAGTGTTTCCTAGCTGTGCCGTGAATGCTACAGTACTCTGATAGGTGGATGCTACAGTACTCTGATAGGTCTCTGATTGATCGCAAACTGACCCCAATGGTTCGGCAAGGTTCGTCACTAATCAGGTGCCGCGCCAGCTGTTCCACCTCTCCGGAACTCCCTTCGAGGACAATCGCGTCCCCGAGGACAAGTGGCCCGAGTTCAGAAGCAGTAAGTGGACAGACTGACTAAACTTTTGAAATATGCGACTTATGTCAACAGCGAAATTAACATTACTTTAATCTGAACGGCTTCAACAATGTCGTGGAGTTTGATAGCAGTAAATTCCGTGGATAATAACATGAGTAACCCATGGGAGATCGTCACTGCTGCAATTAGCGATTGTGACAACTCCGTGGTAAATGTAGCACGGCCATGTTCAGCGACCCCCTTCGGTCGGTTGCCCGTTCTCGAGATTGACGGCACGCCCCTCCCGCAGTCCAATGCAATTGCGAGATTCCTCGCTCGCGAGTTCGGTAGGTCACAGTGCAATGGTCGGGGGAATTATGGTGCGAGTTCGAACCCCTCTCGTGATGAACATGTTTCCAGGCTACTCTGGCAAAACCAACTTCGAGGCAGCGTGGGTGGATGCTATTGCCGATCAGTACAATGTATCGCTATTTTTACTACAAAGTCGAACATTTAAATCCTGGAGGAATGAAAACCCAGTAAAATTTAAAATAAAATTTTTAGATTGTTTTCGTCGCTTGCAATTAGTTCACGCACCTTGTGAGGCGAAAGAGCTAAAATAACAAAATAAACGCAACAGCTGTCCTGATTGAGAGTAAAAACAAAACTTTAATATTCAGGACTACTTCTCCGAGATCCGTCCGTTCTTCCAAGTTATGATCGGCTTGGAACAGGGCGATAAGGTTTGGCGCAATTTAAGAGGCAGTCTCAGCCGAGCTCGAGGAGGGCTCCGGGTGCCCTGATCCCAGCCCCCCAGCTTGATCCTAGCGACTTGCCGCTTTAACCAGTTATGGTACCCGGTGACCTAAGGTGCATGGTATGTAGACTGGGTGGATTACTGTAATGGGCGGGAAGGGGCAGTCATTCAAAAGTTGAAAAACGCGATTTTTCAAAAATTCATAACTTTTGATAGACATAACCAATGAACTTAAAATAAAAAATTTTGAGTTTCTTATTTTTTGCTTCAATTTTTCACACAAAATTTTTTTTTCGAAGCGCCTTTTAAGGCGACTTTTGACCAACTGCGATTTTTTTTCTGGCACTTTTTCTTCCCCAGACACGGCCGGACTATCATAGTGATGACCGCTGACTACAGTGGAGTGACGAAAAAAATGAAATCGGAAAAAATCCTCAACCGAGCTATGTTAAAATACGCAATGTTCGAGCCCAACTGAGGTCGATTTGGTCAAATATGCGTTTTGGAGAGCTGAAAATATTTTTAAAATTTAGAGCGTGTCTGATTACCTATATAAGCGTTAAACTCGATTTTTTATCCCATCGTGAAAAATAAGGGCGATTTAACGCATAAATGAGCCATGACGATGCGCGCACTTCCAAGAGGCATAACCTGAAGTATAGGCCGCGTGGCAACCTCATATTGAAGTAATCAAAACTATGCGGAAGTATCTAGAAGTGCTGTGAAAATAGGCTTTCTCAAACTATTTTGTCCATGCTAACGACTGGAGTAAAAACGCCACTTATTGCTGAAATTTCGATCTTTTGAAATGACGTCACGCCCGAAGGGGACTTCTGATGGCGGAAAATATAAGTGCAAAATTTTACTTTCAGACTACCCTATCCAGCCCACATGTTCAAAGTCTCAACCGTTTCACAAAAATTCCGGTCAATTTGCACCAAAGGGGGGACCTCATGGATTTTTTTCAACCCATGATACGGGTATCATGGTCCAAAATGTGCAAAAATGAAAGTGTTCAAAAACGTCTTCAAACA